>WBNM01029921.1:0-11214 GCA_013399055.1 Ramphastos sulfuratus
GTGTTCCTGTGTGACCTGAACTGAAGGATCTCTAGAGGTCCCTCCCAATGCCTACCATTCTGTGATTCCGATTAGCTGTAGTTAATACTCCTCATTATGCACCCTCCCCAACAGTGATAGGGCAGGTTAAGGTAGCTTGGAGCATGCTAGTCTGCATCTTAACAAGTCTTCAGGGGGCTTTCAGTTGTGTTCCAGTAATGGACTGAGCCAGTGTAATTGAAAACCACCCTAATTTTGCCTCTCAAAGCATGGTCTGGAAGGTTGGTTTCCCATTGTTCCCTAGTGTTTTCTCACAGTGCAAGATCTTGAGGGAAAGACAGCCAAGCTATAATCCTGTAGCACTGTGGATCTTTCTTTCCTTCTTCTGTACTTCTCCAAATCACTTCCAGCGTTGTTGCTTTCTGTGAGCTGGCCTAAAGGAGGCTGGGGATCCTTGGGGATGTGGGTCTCACCCTCAGAGCTTTCCTGCTCCCAGCTCTAAGTAGAGGCTGGGTGATGTTACCAGGGTCACCAATGTTTCAGTGACAGAGTCCAAGACTGGCTGCTCCCCTGGGGATGCTGTGGGATCTTTTGTTCTGTTTTGTGCTGTAGCTTTTTTTTATGAGCATCCTGCTAAGCTTTACAAAGAGATTGAAGACTTAAGGGTCTCGTTAATCTTCAGCTTTAATTCTTAGCAGGCACTAGAAGCTGAGGGCTTGTTGCGGTGGGGAGCAGAGCTGAGAGGTGTGTGTAACTCTGGATTTCTCTGCTTGTGTGGGTTCAAAACAGAGCAGAGACAGAGACAAAGGACAGGTGTTTGAGAAAGGATGATGAGAGTTCCCAGGAAGTAGAATTTGTGGGAAGGCTGGCTGGTGAAGGAACTCAGGAGGAGACCACAAGGCTCCTTGTGCCATGGCAGAACAGGCTCCCACCTGTTGCAGTAAACTGCAGTGCTTTGCCTCAGAACTTACTGGGACAAGATTTGGGGAAAACACTCTGTCCCCATGCAAAGGGGAGACTGCTGACCTGTGCTTTGTGTCATCGAGTGCTGTGCAATCCATGGCTTGGTGCTGCTCGGAGAGCAGGGCTCGACTCCCTGCTGGGTCCCCGACAGAACCTCCTGCAGGCTGCAAAGGAGTTGTCCGAGTGGGTGTGAATGACTCCTGAGCTTGGCCATCCCTTCCTGGGGACAAGTTTCTCCCCCAGCCTCAGCGCTGAGGTCCCTTTGTCTCCTGACAAAACTGTTTCCAGCCCCATGGCTACTGCACTGTGGCGAGGAGCCTGTGACTAGGGAAGCTTCAGGTGACCCCTGGCTGAGGGGCACTCGTCTGCCTGCCATCAGTGCTGTCTCTGGCCCCGTGGGGTGCTCACTCCCATCACCCTTGGGTCCCCATCGCCTCAGGGACTCTGTGCTGTGCTTACCCCAATTATTTTGGGGTCTTCGTCATCTCGGGGGTCCTGTGGGGTGTTATCCCCCACTTCACCTCAGAGTCCCTCTCAACGCAGGTGCTCTTTGGGATGCCTAAACCTATCGCCTCCAGGTCCTGGTGACCCCTGGCTGAGGGGCACTCGTCTGCCTGCCATCAGTGCTGTCTCTGGCCCTGTGGAGTGCTCACCCCCATCACCTCAAGATTCCTATGGAGTATTTCCCACCCCACAGAGGCTCTGTGGGGTGGGAAACCCTCACCACCTCGGCGTCCCTATCACCTCAGGGCCCCTGTGGAGTAGCTCCCACCCCACACAATCACCTCAGGGGCCCAGCAGAAACGCGCCACCTCCTGCGCTGTCCCTTTAAGAGTCTCTTTGTCTCCGAAACATCCTTATTTACCCTCCTGTGACTCAACCAAACTTCAGCCTGGGATTCACAAAGCCCGGTACGTCACCGTGCGGGGCCGGGCCCGGCCAGTGCCCGCCCCTCGGCGCTGCCCTCTCGCTCCTCCAGTGTAAGCCATTGAAGAGCTCTCCCTAGCGGCTACGCAGAACTCGTAAGCTCCGCCAGAACTCGCTTTCCCGCTGCCGTAGACTACGCAAGCGACACCTGCCTGTGCGTTCGCCTCGCCGTTAACATCAAGCATCACTCTACGGAATTGGCGTAAGTGGCGGCGCTGAATCCGGAGCGGGGAGGGAGAGTGAGTGAGGTGAGTGGGAAGGCGGGAGCGTTGTGTGGCGTGCTCGGCAGCCAATGGCAGGGCGGGGCGGGGCGCGGCGGGCGGCCAATGGGCGGGGAGAGGGGCGTGGCCGGTGGCCGTTGGGGTGTCTCGCGCTGGGTGACAGCTCGCGCGTGCTGATGATGGCGGTAAATAAAGGGGCCCCTTGCGGGGGGAGGCTGCGACCCCCATGAGGGCTGAAGGTGGGGAGAGGGGCGAGGGGCTGGGGGAGCACCCCGCGGCGAGGAGGGGGATGAAGGGTCCTTGATGCGCTCCCCCCCCCTTTTTGGGAGGCCCCCCCCAGTGCGGTTGTGAGGGGGGGGTACCGAGGCGGACCCCGTCCCCCTCCTTCCCCTCATCTTCGGCCGCTGCCGCCTCCGCCTTTGTTTGCGGGCGGGAGCCCAGCGCCGGCTCGGCGGCTCCGCAACTTTCCCTTTGTTGAGGCGAGGGTGCCGCGGGAGCGACCTCCCCCCCGTCTCCCTTTCCCTCACACCCCCTTCACACCCACCCCGGGACCAGCCTCTCCTGTCGGGGCCTTCACAAGGGGCTCGGCCGGCGGGGCGGTTGTGTGGTGGGTGCCGCGGGTCGTGGCCTGGCTGCTGGAGCGGACGGGGGGAAAGCGTCTTAAACTCTCCCGTAACCCTTCGCGCTGTGCTCGGGGAGGGGAGAAAATGGGCAAAAATCGGTGCCGGTTGATATTTCTCTTACCAAAAAGCTGTGCGTTTGTGTGTGTCTGTCTGTCTGTGCCGCAAAGGTAAACAGCAGAAGTTAATTGGGGGAGGGGGGAGGGAGGCTGAGGGCATCTTGGGTTTAGGGATCTCGACGGCAAGCGCCCGCCTCCGTGCTTTGAAATCCCCTTTTAAACACCATTGGAAGCGGAGAGGGCTGCAACGGTTTGTAACCCCTCCTGCGAGTGCTCGGTAAGCAAAGAGCAGAGCTGCTTCTGCCTGTGAGCCCCCCCCCCCCCACACACACACACACTCCCTAAACAGGAGGTAAGTTTGGAAGAGCTGCTAATTTTAGGAAAGGCTTCTGCTAAATCTTGTTCTGCGCGGTTGTAGGTAGGGAAAAGAGGCGTGATCCGTGTGTCAAAACACCTCCTGATCTCCGGGTACAGTCAGCAGGAGGACAGTGACAGGCGTGCAGAAAGCCCCCAGTTATTTAGATAAGGAGGGGGGGGGGAAGGGAAGGGGAAGGGAAGTGCCTTTAGTCAGAGCTACACTTGTACTTTCGCTTAGAGGAAGATGCTGCGAGCTCTTGGAGTGGCTGCGCTGCTCTTGTGTGAAATGTTGTCAGTTTGGGTGCTTTTTTATGCTGCTGCTGCTTCGGTGGAGATGCTGGCTGGAACTCGAGGAGCGTGCACTGAAAGATGGGATGAGTGCTGCCGATTCCTCAGCCAGGGGGAAACGCTAATTGACTTGGGCGGGAGCTGCTCCTGAAGTTAGTATCCAGTCGTTCTCGTGCGAAAGCGTGGCAAAAAATAGGGACCAGATTAAAAGGGATGATGGGGAGGTGGGACTGGAAGCCAAAATCGGGTGTCGGGCAGAGGGAGGAAGGGGGCTGTTGGTGCAGATGAGAGCTGAGCTATTGCAGGAGGAAAGGAAACGCACAGCTGGGATGTGAGGACTGGGAAAAGAGCTACAGGAGCTGGATGAGAGGGGGTAAATCGGTGGAATTGTGAGTATGAGAACTTTGTGTGGGTGTGAACGCCGAGAATTAAACTTGTCCTTGGATTATTGAGTGCTGCTCTTAGCAGAAATGTCAAGAGTCGTGTCCTGTACACAGCCAGCAGCAGTGCTTGCATTGGTTTGCTGTTGCTCTCCTTTTGGTAGCTACACTTGGGGGCTGCTTTTAGTTAACAATTGTCAGATATTTAAAAAAAAAAAGGGGGGGGGGGGGGAGGAGGAGAGGCCAACAAAAAACCCACCTTTGGTGTTGGTTTTAATTGCTTTGAAAACAGGCTAGGTGCTAATAGTTGAAAATGATGTGCAAAACGTGAGCAGCATTTGATGTCCCCCACTCCAGGCAGCCCTTCAAATGAAGGGTAAACCCTTGTTTATTTACTCCCCTAATCATTCTTCCTATTAACATGAGCTGACTCCAAGTGAAAAAAAGGGCGTTTTGAAGTTGGCAGCTTTTCAGGCCTGGAATAATTCTTGGTCTTGTGCAAGTTCTATTTGTTACAAAGAATTTCGCTTATTCAGGAGCAGGGCTCAACAATAGTCACATATGCAACCATTTAGAGACTGGTACAGCCAGTAAGGCAAAACTGGGGGATTTATTTAGCTGTTGTGTGTTCAGAGATTGTTGGTAAAAGAATCTGTGTCCAAAGATTGTTGGTAAAAGAATCTGTTGCTGCAGTTCCTGTGGAGATTCCAATTGCATCTGGTACAAAGACAGGCTGGAGGCCTGTGAGAATGGAGGAAAAACTGTGGCTAAACCTCATGTGCTGCGGCTTGCAAAATGTAAAGGGTGCTTGGGCTGGTATTGGGCATGGCAAAGGGCAAAGGATATTGTGTGCTGCACTGTTAATCATGGAGGGGTTAGGAAGGGCACGTTTAGCTTGGTGTATCCCTGTCTGCTGAGTGTGAAAGCCTTGAGTGCTCTTTCCTGCTGCAGTGGATTTCTTGCGACTAATCGGAATCCTTCGCTCAGTGTTTGCAGCTCTCTGGCCACAGCAGACTCTGCAGGTTGTGTTCTCCAGGGCTAAAATGCACTTGCTTGTTAAGTAGTCACTGCTTTGTCTCAGCACCTCAGAATGAGTGACAAGAAGCCCCTTCTCCATTGACACGTGTGGTGTAAAATACTGAATATGTCCCTTAAGATTCTGTTTTTATTGGCGTTTTGTGTGTGTGTCCCCTTCCTTTTTTTTAGCTGTTTTTATACTGAATTTTCTTAGGACATCTACTGCAACTCAAAATAAAAGCTACTGTTTAGTCAGCCCCTACAAGATGTTAGAAGATGGATTTAGAATATCTTAAAAAATGGAAATACTACAACATCAGCTTCTGTCTCATAAGGTAGTAGGGAATTCTTTCACGTGTTCTTTGCTTTGGAGAAGCGTGACAGGGTTTCTCATGTTGACTTCAGCTCCAGGTCAAGATAAAACTGAGATATTTTGGGTTAAAATCATTGGTTAGAAATTAACTGAGAGACCCTAAGATAAGTTGTTGGAAAAATTTGCCTGCAACTAGGTGCAGCATTTCAGATCCTGTGGCAAAGTAAAGGAAGATGGAGGGGGAAAAGAAAGATTATGGGGAAAGGAAGATGAGGAGAAAAAGAAAAATGGGAGGGGGAAAGGGAAAAGGAAGATGAGAAAAATGAAGAGGAGTGGAGGAAAATGTGGGGAAGGGGAAGATGAAGTAAATGGCAAGATGAGATATCTCTATCTCCAGCTTTCTCTGAGCTATGTGGTGGGACGCATACTAAAAGATCCCCCTGATCCCTTATTTTCTGCAGGAATCCTCTCTGGAGGATGAGAGACACTGGAAGGTAGGAGCAGTGACATCAAGTTAGGAGCAGGAGTCAATCCGTTGGAATGTAGGATGGCCCTGCAGAGGGACCTTTACAGGCTGGGTGGGTGGGTAGAGGCCAATGGGATGAGATTTAACAAGGCTAAGTGCAGGGTTCTGCACTTTGGCCACAACGACCCCAAGCAGCACCACAGGCTGGAGACAGAGTGGCTGGAGAGCAGCCAGGCAGAAAGGGACCTGGGGTACTGGTATATAGTAGGCTGAACGTGAACCAGCAGTTTGCCCAGGTGGGCAGGAGAGCCAATGGCATCCTGGCCTGGATCAGGCAGTGTAGCCAGCAGGAGGAGAGAGGTTATTCTTCCCCTGTTGTACTTGGCACTGCTCAGGCCACNCTTTGTCTAACAACCTCTGTGGTTTTCACCTTGAATATTTCATCGAGGGTTGGTTTCGTCGTTGAGGTTTGGTTTGGGTTTTGTTTGTTTGTGTTGTGTTGTTGTATTTTTTCCTTTGGGGAATGAAACCTTTGGAGATGTTGTCTCAGCAGCCTGTTGTTAATTGCTCAGTGGATAATCACTTCACCTTTCCTCAACCCTTAGCCAAAATGAACGGGGCTATTGAGTTGATGTGGCTGAGTGGCAGAGAGAAAAGCTCCCCCCCCTTCAGCGGCAGTGAATGGAAGGACCATTCTCGTTAGCATGAAGCCCTTAACTAAGCATTGCTCTGGAGTGCGCTGAGCAAATCCAACAAATTGTTTGATAGGGAGCACTATCAGCTCAAAATCGGATCTCCAGATCAGAGGGGGCTCCTTGTTGGTTCAGATTTCCCTGCATCCCAATGCTGACGCTTTCCACTTTGGGTTTTATGAGATTTTAGATCAAAGATGGCTCATGTGAGGCTGTTAAGTCGGATCTGGCTTGCGAGCTGCTGAATTACAGCCCCAGCATGCAGGCTTCACCACCTCACTGGCAGCAGAGCTCCAGAGCAGCTGTAACACGCCACTGAAACAAAAAAGATTAAAGTGGGAGTGAGGGGGAGAGAAAGTAAAAAATGGAGGTGTTCTGTACTTTACCAGTGTCGCAGGGAAGTAATTTCTGCATGGTCTGAAGCAAAATGTTTGTGTGTTTGCAGGAATTCACATCAGAGCATGTTGTGGAAAATGCAAATTCAAATGCAACCTCATTAGGCTGCATTCTGCAGGGTTGGAAAGGGCGAAGAAAAAAATCCCCTTCTGCAGCAGTGCTAAGGAGTGTCTTTAGTAGATATAAGATAGGTTGGGGGAAAAAATGAACTTGGCTGCTTTGTGCTAAGTGTTAATTAGCGTTTTTGCTTAGGAGATGGTAAGGAGCACACATTAACCATTGCACCTCCAGCACCTGACAAAGATCAGCCTGAAAGCTCTCAGCAAATGCCAAAGTTGGTGGGACAAACCTAGAGATTTTTTTAAAAGGAGGCTCCCTAGGCAAGTCCCTTTAATTAATTAATTAGGCAATTGTGTTGTAATTCTCTCAGAGCCTGCCTTTCTAAGAACTTTAGTGAGGAAGCAGAAGGAAAATGCAGGAAGCAGAAGGAAAATGCAGGCAGCTTTCCCTCTCTGGCTGCCTGGGCTGTGTAATTCAGCTGCATTTTTAAATGAAGATAGAAAAGGGGAACCCACAGATCTGACAGCTCCAAGTTAGTACCAGTGTGTTTGAGCTGGAGCTTGTGTGCCATGTCAGTGCTGACAAATGTACTCTGTTAAAAAAATATTCTGACTAAGGAGGTGCTTTTTTCACTCGGCTCTAACTTTGCTGACTAAAAAAAAAAAAAAAAAAAAGGAAAATAAAAAAAGGCTCCTGGAGCTGCAATAAACCCCAAGGACTCAGGCAGAGGAAGGCCTGCAGAAGGTTGGGATTACTAAAGAACATGCTCCATTTTGGGCTTCAAAAGAAAAGAATCGTTTGGGCTTTTAGGGGATACTTTAGCGTGTGTGACAACTTTCACAGGCAACCTCTTTGCCAGCCTTGCTGAAAAAGAAACGTTTTTCCTTTCCCCTCCTCCCCTCTGGCCGAAGCCGAGGGTGGGTTTGAAAGCCCCAATTTAATGGCGAGAAGCTTTAGTGCTGTTGCTGTTCTTTTCAGGCTTTTCAGTCAAACCATGGAAGATCAAGTCAAGAGTTATGGGCCACAGCTGTGTTCCTCCATTGAGGGCTTCTATAGGGCCATCAGCTGAGCTGATTAAGAAATGGTGCCCACAGCTCCCTTCCCTTATTCCCTCTGAAAGGCAAATCCAGACCCTCGAGTGAGAGGCTTTGCTTTGCAACCATATTTTCCCCATTCACTTGCAGTGGGCAGCTTCGGTATGCTTAAGAAATACTGTCCCATAATTACATTCTGGCCTTTTCTCTCTCTCAGGCTGTGAAAAGCCTCTGAAGACAATTCAAGGTTTTGAACTTTAAACGAGAAGGGTAAGGGAGGGCCCTCACAGCCTAGGTGGGTGTGTAGATGAAGGGAGAAAGTAGCTTTTAGCTTGAAATGCTGAAGGAGTATCCTAAGAAGGGCAGTCAGTGCCGGCTGCCTTGTGTGTTGCTGTGCTGCTGTGGCTTTGTTCCTCACTTCCCTGGAAGGGATCAGTGTCTCTAAGCCTGACTCCACTGCCACAAGTTTGTGACAAACGTGCTTTCCTTTTCTTCCAGCAACAAATCCTTGCTTTATATTAAATCCTTCCTTTCTTTCAGCACGATGGGATCCCATTTGTCTCTTGCCTGGTGCTGAAGCTAAACTGCACCCACCAATTTTAGCTAGTTGAGGATTTCACATGCTGGTGTATATTAAATGTGTTCCAGCTGAATAACAAGTACCTTGTGTATTGAGCAAATGATAGAGATTTGTGGCTGACTTCTAGCTCGAACATTATCTGCATCAATATTGAGCTGTAGTCTATCTGAGCAAATAATTTTTTCATAGACTAAATTTTAGCAAATGAAGTTGGACATGAATCCCTTTCCTCCCCCTCCTCCAACCACCCCTGCAGATCTGTGTAACTCACTGAAATAAGGGGCTCAAATCTTTTTTGACTAAGAATGGTTTGGGTTTATGTTCACTGACAGGTTTTAATACAATGGTTGGTGGCGTTTCTGGGTGGGGGATGCGATCTAAGGACTGATTTCCCTCCTCCCTGAGGGCATTCAAGGGCTTTGAGCAACCTGGTCTAGTGGAAGATGTCCTTGCCCACAGTGCAGAGGTTGGAACTAGTTGATCTTTAAGGTCTCTTCTAACCTAAACCATTCTGTGATTTACAGACTGGATGGCACAGTCAGCTTTGTTAAGCTCAGAGGTTTGCCAATCATGAATGCCCAAAGTGATACATTCTAATGCAGAGATTGTGGCTGGTTTAATATCAGCCAGAGGGGTACTTAAGGATGAATTAACTGAAACTTGGATTGTGTGTTACTTAAGAAGGAAAAAACATCATCTGCTGGGGATGTAGGTCGGCAGTTGGCTGCTTGGGCTGGCAACCCAAGGAGATCTGCTCTCAGGATGCAACTAAATTGTCCAATTTCATGCCTCCAGCCCTTCCATCCAGTGACATTCCTTACCAGTGTGGTTTTAGTTCTGCTTTTTATGGGAGATTTTTTTTTTCTTTTCTCACTGTCCCATCCATTCCTCCTCTCATGAGAATGTAGGAGGGATATGAACCAATATGTGCCCAGGTGGCCACCAGCATCCTGGCCGGCAAGACGAGGGCAGTGATTGCTCCCCTGTACTGAGCAATGATGAGGCCACACCTTGAGTACTGGGCTCAGTATTGGGCTCTTCATTCCAAGAAGGACATTGAAGGGCTGGAGCTTGTCAGAGACAGGCAATAAAGGTGGGGAAGGATGTGGAGAACAGGGCTGGTGCGGAGCAGCTGAAGGAACTGGGGTCATGTAGTCTGGAGAAAAGAAGGCTGAGGGGAGACTTCATCACAGCTCCCTGAAAGAAGGTTTGAGTGAGGTGGGAGTTGGTCTCTTCCCCTTAATAACAAGTGTCACAGGGGTCTGTGTGGTTAAAACCTTCCAAGCATGGCAAACACATTGTAATTTATAGAAGTATTCTAGCCTTAAAATGTATTTTCATTCTTTTTATTCCATATAAAACTCAGCTGTTCTTTACTAAGGGGGGGGGGGGGGGAAAGTGAAATCAGCTGTTTACTGACTGGAGTTGTGAGTAGGAGCCCTCAGCTTGGATTTAGTCATGTTTAATCATTCTTTCCAAAATACAAAGGAGCTACAAAAAGCTGTTCAGCTGAGCTTTAGAGAACTAATAGCTATAACTCAGATTCAAAAGTGATTTAGTTCCAGAGGTAAGTCTGTAATCCTACCAGTCATGAGTTAATCTGTCATCAGACTAAGACTGGAAGCAAATCTATTTAACTAAGAATAATTAATTCACCTGAATGAGAGCAAGGATGAAGATCCTTCTTTCTAGGGTTAGTTTACTTTAAAGAAATGGAATATTTAGGATAGAGAGTAAAAACAGGTAGGCTGAAAAATTCTGCTTGGAAATTGGTGCTGGTCTTTCTCTGAACCTTTCAGGCTGGTTTGTTAGTGTGGCTGCCCATTCTGGTGGTTTGGACACTGGAAATGAGTGAGTCACTGAATAAGGAAAATAATATTCTGTGCATTACACAACTGGAATTATAGAAGCACAGAATGGCTCAGGTTAGAAGGGACCTCAGAGCTCATCTACTCCACCCTCCCCACCATGGGCAGGGACACCTCTCAGCTAGACTCAGCTGCTCAAGGCCTCATCCAACCTGGCCTTGAACACCCTCAGGCAGGAGGCAGCCACAGCCTCCCTGAGCAGCCTGTTTCAGAGTCTCACCACCCTCCTACTGAAGAACAACTTCCTCAGCTCCAATCTAACCCTGCTGTCCCTCAGCTTCAAACCATTCCTCCTTACCCTGTCTCTAGACACCTTCATGAAAAGTCCTTCTGCAGCCTTTCTGCAGGATCCCTTTGGGTATTTGGAAGGTAGCTCTAAGGTCCCCCTAGAGTCTTCTCCAGGCTGAACACCTCCAGCTCCCTCAGCCTGTCTCAGAGCAGAGATGTTCCAGCCCTCAGATCATCTTCATGGCCTCCTCTGGACTCTCTCCAGCAGCTCTGTATCCTCCTTATGCTGAGGACACCAGAACTGGACACAGTATTCAAGGTGGAGTCCCACAGGAGCAGTGTAAAAGGGAAGAATCCCCTTTCTTGGCTTGCAAGATTTGAGGAACAGCTTTTCAAGGCACTGGATCATGACATCCAAACCAAATTCATCTCTTCCTCCTTCCTTTCTTCATCCTATTGTGGTTTCATCCCAAGACAAATTGATGTGATGAAGTCAAATCTCTTAGTCAGATAGTTTATGAAAATAACAGCTGCTCTAGAATCAGGCCTGAGTTGATCTTCAGTTCTTAAAGAAGATTACCAACCTGATACCCTGCAAATCGGGTTCCCCTTTCCTACCTCACTCTGTTCTGTCAACGTGTTGTGGTGAGGACAAAGGCACCACTTCCCTGATAACACCTGTGATTCACAGAGGAGGATTGCAACCAGAACAGGATTCATAAATGCAAATTAGGAATCATTCCATCAGGAACTTGGGGGGGGCGGG
>WBNM01029924.1:0-58742 GCA_013399055.1 Ramphastos sulfuratus
GCCCTCCCAGGCCCCTCGGCAGCCGGGCGGCGGTCCGACAGCCCGGGAGAGGGCGCAGCCGCTCCAGCGGCCGGGCCCGACAACCCTTACCTGCCAAGGGTGCCGCATGAAGCTCCGTACGCCTGAGCCCGGTACTCTGGGAGCTCCGCGGGGCTACCGGGAAGGCTCCCGCCTGCAGCTGTCCGGGACGCCGGCAAGGCAGAAGCGGGTGCCGGGGAAGGGTCCTAGCACGGGGTTGCCAACAGGACACGCACCGCAGGGCGGGACACTCAGGTCCCAGGCGCCATTAGGGCTGAGGCACGGCGGTCGGTGCCCAGGCTGGCCCTAGCCCAGATCGATCTCTGCCCGGAGGCCTCCCTCCTCCAGCGCCCCCTCACTGTGCGGCCGGCGCTGTGCTCTCAGCGCCCCGGCCCCGCCGCCTTCGCGCCGGCCCCCAGCCATTTGCCACCGTCACCGCGCCCCCGACCGCAGCCAGACGCTCTCCTGGGCTCACTCGGGCGCGTGCTTTCAGATGCCTACGGCGATTGGACCGCGGGGAGCATCCTGGGCTAGGCCGAGCGGGGAGGTCGAGGCTAGCCCGGGTCCCTGCCCCCCGGGGCTGTCAACTGTGTATGGAAAGGCTGCAGCCCTGGCTCCCGAGCTCCTCGGCTTCGGCATTCTCTAGTGATCACTTGCTCGAAGTACCTTGGTCTCCAATGGATTTTACTTGTGCCCACTGGTTCCTGTAAAACACCTTTCCACAGGTAGTAGGTTGGCCCCAAAGGCGAACTTAGCATTCCCTGTTTATCTGTGATGACTAAGCATTATTTCCATGGCTAATGTAGAAACTGGACCAGAACAAACAGAGTGGAGGTGATGATGAAGCTAAATCTTTAGTATTTTAGCTAATGAGTTTTCTGATACTCTCCTTGAGTCAGACAGCTGAAGGAGAAGGAACACAAACATTTGTGCATATCCTCATGTGCACACAGCAGTCACTTCAGTCTTACAAATATAGTTTTATTTAGCAATTGCATCTTCAACAGTAATTCCATTATTAAGATTTTTCTTAAATAAAAGTTCAGCTTTCCATAAAGAAAAGCTCTAATTAACATTCACCTCATGTTCTGGAATGATGTAGAAGGAACAGCACGCTTAGCAGAGCCAGCTTCTTCCTCATTTTCATGGGGACGCTTTCTTGTGGTTGGCTAAAAGAAAGACATAGCAGGATAGGTGCAGGAAGCCAGCTACCGCAGAGCCACAGTGGTTCACTTGCTACAGAATTACAGGTGTTGGATAAAGCCTCCTTTCTGTGACCAAAGCAGCAGCACAACAAATGCTTCCCTACCAAGATCTATCTAACAACTTTTGATCCTCCTCCCACAGGGTGTTGCCCCCAGCTTCATCTTCCACCACTGTTTAAAATTACCCTAATTAACATCTGTCAATGGCTGGCACAACACCATTCTGAACCGTCACACACCAAACATTTGTGACTTGGATCCACCAAAAGCATACAAGATCAACAACATGCCTTGCCCAAGCACAAAAGCAGAGATGATGATCACACTGCTGCACACAGCCAAAATGCCCATTTCTCTAAGCTACCCAAATTAACTAACTTTCTTATTACAGACTACTCAAGAACCCAGTTTCTCTCTGCAGCAGTGTTAATCTGACAGACATACCATTTTCCATGTCTGCGGGGGGTTCATACTGGCACATGCCTGAGCAAGGAGCTGTTGAAATGTGCTCTTCATATCTTCATCCTGTGGAAAAAAGGCAGCAACTCTCAGTAGGATATGGAATATTCAAGTAAAAGCCCACATTTTGGCTAATGGATCAACAATTAATGAATGAATGAACAATAAAGTAGTAAAGGAGGCTTCCCCACGTTCCCTCAGACACCTTCCTGATATGGCTTTAACAAGGACAAGACTGGTCAACCTAGTGGCCTTCTATGATGAAACAACTACACCCATGGACAAAGGATGAGCTCTGGATGCTGTCTGGGCTTATGTAAGGCCTTTGACAAGATTCCTCACACCATCTTTCTTTCTAAAAATGGAAAGAGATGGATTTGATGGATGGATTGTTCAACGGACAAGGAATTGACTGGAGACTAATGGTCAACGGCTCAAGGTCTGGATGAAGATCACTGATGACCAGTGTCCTTCAGGAGTCTGAACTGGGGGCAGTACTGTTCACCCTCTTCATGAATGACATAAGGCAGTGAGATTGAGTGCGCACTCAGCCAGCCTGCAGCTGACCCCACACTCAGAGGTGCAGCTAACATGCCTGAGGGATGGGATGTCATTCAGAGGGACCTGACCAAGCTTGAGAAGTGGGCCCACAAGGAAAGCCTGAATGAGCTGGGGTTGTTCAGCCTAGAGTGAGCTCCATGGAGCAGTGGGGTTGCTCTGGTCCTACAGCAGCAGCAGAAACTGCACAGCTAGCTAGCAAGTGGGGAGCAGGACATGCCCTTGAGAGGCACCAAATGGCAGCTGCTTTTATGCTGGCTACTGTCAAGAGACAACCTATGGACAGGCAGACTTAAGCTCCCACTTAACACTTGTTATTCCCATGAAGCTAAAGACCTGACACTCTCATTGACCAGCATTGTATCCCTTAGGGGCACACTCCACAGAAGGATCAGGCAGGCATTACATCTCTGGTGACCACAGCAGGCAGTCCTCCCCTGGTTCCTTGAAGAAGCAAATTAAACTTTGTCTACAAAACCTCATCATATTTGGGCTGCTGAACTTCCTTTGAGGTTATCTCTGACACCCCAGCTTTGCTGTGCTGCAGTTCAGACTCGATTCCTACCTGAAGCCAAGGATGCTCTAAAGCTCCTTCCGTTGTCAAACGCTTGCTTGGATCCACCACTAACAGCTTCTTCACAAGGTCCAGAGCTAGGATAACAGATTTTGGTTAGATTCACTTGTCACTATATCCAACTACTCTGTTACACATCCCATTAGGACTAGGCATGACCTTAAGAGTATGTGCCCACAAACTCTATCTGCTGTAGTTAATATTACCAAGAATTCTCTGCAGTGAAAATCTACCAGTTCTAATGCTTCAACTTTGAACTCAAGGAAAACACAACACACATTCTGCAGAGCCCGCTGTAAAAACTAAAGACACCAACATGCAGCATGCCACACAACTAGAGGGAAACTAGAAGCAAAGAGGACCTGCAGGAGAATAGCAGGATATTCTGCCAGATGCTGTAAGGGAGCCATACCCGTGTCTGAGACATGCTTCCACTCCTTTGCAATGAAGGTGTATTCTCCGCGAGTGATCTGGTCTCTCAGAGACAGCTGAGTGTTTTGCTCATTGAATGGTGGGTACCCACACAAGCTACATGAAAGAACAAAACAAGTTAACTAAGACAGGTTCTGTCACACAAATGGAGCACCAAGTTCACACGTTTTACACTACCTGCTACCACAGTGTCTTTTACACCTTCACAGTTAAACACATTCTCACCTCCTGATAATGATTGTGAAGTGGCCAGTCTGGAGCCATGCATGCCAGTGCCTGCCCAATGAAGCTACCACCAACACAAGATCTTACCATACAAAAAGAATAACTCCTAAACTCCAGCAGTCCACCGCTCGGCTGTATCCAGCAGTCCCAAGTGAATTTAGAACCTCAGGAGCAAGATACGTGGGGGTACCACACAATGTTTTCATAAGAGAAGTTTCTCCAAGAATCTTGGATTGTCCAAAGTCTGTAATCTTGTGTTTGAAAATGGTAACATCACGTTACACACTGGGATTGGTGGTACTAGAATATGTCATACTGTCAACATGCATTCAGTTTCTTCCGAGTCAGTTCCAGAACAACAACATGAACAAAATTCACCCCAAATATTACAGAATACTTACTCAGTAAACGACTGAGAACAGGAGACGAGAAGTAGGAACACTTTACATTAGCAAAAACACTCTCAGATTTGGGGTGAATAGACAGCCAGAGAATAAAGGATTTGTAGCATAGTAGGAGAGATTGCTTCGAAGATAAGCAGTGCAGCATGCAAATCTACCTGCAAAAATCCCTACCACCCCCAAAGACCCCCAACCCTAACCTCCCCTCCTCCCAAAACAACAAAATCCCCCACAAGCAAACAAGAAATCCTGTCAGCCTGCGCTGTCTGGCTATTTGTGGAAATGCTGTTTGGAATCCCAAAATTTAGATGCTATTTTAAAAAAGCCAACAAACATTGACAGCTGAAGCTCTGCAGACAGTGAAGTGCTCCTCAAGCACAACACTCAGCAGCTGCTCTTAGAAAAGTGTTAAGAGTATCCACAAATAGAGCATTGACATTACCAAAAAATCCTCAGTGTCTGAAGTTACTTTGTAGTTTGTACAACTAATTCCACCTTCCCCCCCACTCAACACTGAGAAAAGTGGGAAGGAATACTTCTGAATTTCTAAATGAAGAATCTATGCTTCCTTACCTTTATAAGACATGTCTCTTCAGAAGATGATAGCAGCACGTTCTCTGGCTTTAGATCTCGGTGTATAATTCCATTGTCGTGAAGATACTGGACAGATGCAGACACAGAGACACAGACCAGTAACTGACTCTGAGTGTGAGCCTCCCAATTTGTACTGCAGCAAAGGCAGGGTCACTGAAATGGCTGTGCGAGAAGCTTTTAGAGCCACGACTCTTCCTCAAAAAAACCCAGCGCCCTGACCCCCGAGCCCAGTCACCAAGCCCCAGAAACCAAGCCTGCAAACCACTATGCTTCAACTTCCAGCGTGAGCACAGTGCGCGGGCCTGGCCAGGCCTGCCACCCTGTCCATCCTGACAGCTCTACTGCCTTCAGCTCAGTAAAAGCAGCAGAGCTAAGGAGAGCCAAGGCTCTGCCTTGCCTTTGCAGGAACCATGGTTTTCCATCCTTCTCTCTTTCAGTCTTTAGTACTGTGATCACACCCAAGTTCACATTTCACTTTGCAGAGGCAATGGAGTTCACCATCCCACAGCAGTGCTCACACTGGCAAACAGGAGGCTGTGGTAAGGAATCTTATTAAACCAACTTGTTAAGAGTGCTGTGCTGATTGCTTGCACAGGTTTCAGAAGTGACAAATGACAAAAAAATTCACTTGTGTGACCTTCACGTGCAGAACCCTATTTTTCTATGTAGAGTTCATCATTATGTACCTTTACTGCTAGCAGCATCTGATAAAAATACAACTTGCAGACAGCTTCTTTCATCTTGACTGGCCTTGACACTCTGTCATACAGTTCTCCTCCTTCCATCCTAAAGCAAAGCCAGGTAACAAGTCAGCATTTTACTTCCAAAAGATCAACCTTGTTAGACAAGCCTGCAATCAAACATTTGGCTATTCTGGCTACAGAGAAGAAATACATTATTGCAAATGAGAGAGCGATGGCCTAGCCGCAGTGCACTTGCTACTGAATTAGGTCTAATCTCCTCAGTCTTCGCTGGGAGTTGCTACAAGATTCTTGATCAGCCCCCACTTAAGAGTTAAAAAAAGTAGCAGCAATCCACAATACCCACAATGCCCAGTGAGCAAGCAGCCCCCAAGTGCCCTCAGAGCAGAGAGGGATTACTTGCCTGCTGATCCTAGTTCCTAGGTTGCAGAGGTTTCAAAGAACAATGCAGGCAGCAAGGGAAAAACAAAACAAGCAAGCAAACATCTCATCCAGAGTGCAGAAACAGACACATACTTTGTGGCTATGGAAAACACTTCATTTTATGCATTTGCTTTCAAACAAGTTACTTACAGTTCCAAAACAATGTAGTAGTCCTCTGCTTCAAAGAAGTTTTTGATCTTGATTAAACAAGGCTAATGAAAAAGGGAACACAAATGGACACAGATAAAAAGTAGAATTTTGTAAGAATAAAGACTATCAACAGTTTATCATCTTAGTTTTCCTATTTCAGTACAATGGTAACCATGCCAGCTCAACAAACACTCAGCATCTCAGGCTTTGGCAAACACTTCACATTCAAGCCTGTTGTCTTCTCCCCCTGTACCTCCACACACTCACACATTCAGGTCCTGCAAAGACAGCTCCACAAGCAACCTTGCTTTCTCCAGGTGTGAGTTACCCACCTTGCATCTGCAATAGCACATTGGAAAGCCAGCAGAAGTTCACTGAGCTACACAAACCTTCTACTTCATAAATGTGAAAGAAAAACCTTTTCAGGGCAAGGGAGGATGCAGAGGGAAAGGGGATCCAAATTCCAACAACTGCCAGCAAAGTCAGATCTTTGTATTGGGTTATCTGGCAGTATTTAGAGAAACATGCATCAAAGAGATTTCTGTAGCAGTGGTTCAAGCTGAAACCTCTCCTGTGAAATTTCTTCTCAGATTTACAACACGGCTAATCAATCAGTTTTAAAACCTCTGATCTGTGAAGATGCAGTGTAATCAAAAGAAGGAATGTTCAACAGGCTTCTTTACAAGAAAAAGTAAAGGCATCCGCTAATGTATTTTCTAAACAGAATTTCTCTTCAGTTACTCCTCTTAGGTCAGTGATCTACAGCAGCACAGCAGGCAGTGAAAAGGAATAAAAATGTACAGCAGCACTCACGTGATCTATTTTCTTCAGAATTTCAATTTCTGTATTGATATTGAAAGCTGGGGTCTAGTAAAAGAATCAGATATCACATTGGGTAAGACAGTGGTGTTCTGCAATAAGACACATCAGAAAGAAGAGATGGGGCCAGAAGAGCCACCATTTCACGTCCCTGGCTACTTTAGGTGACCATAACATACAATCCTTTTCCATAAACTCATCGGGTGCCTCCAGTGAAATAAATGAACAGTCCTGCTCTCACGCCTGCAGCAAGACGTATCTCCAGACAAGTCATTTCACTGCAGGTCAGAAATCTCCACCTATTTCCAAACTACAGAAAAAAAACAAACCTTGGCAAGTGTGTATCAGCATTGCCCCTTAAATAAATTTCCTCCCTCCAAACTGCTTTCCCTCTGGGTTAAAACTAAACACTACTCTCTCCCAGCCTTTATTCTGCAAGGTAACATAATCAGATTCTTTTAATCTGTGGGTTAGGCTCAGCTCATGAAGTCAATCCAGCAGGGGTTTTTTTCCACTTTTTCCAATCCAAATCAATCATCTCTGAACACACAAGAGCAAAGCCATACACAGCATTCCAGATGCAGTCCTATCTCCTATCCCTGTTCTATACAATGGCATTTCTTAGTCATCATGATTCGTAAAGACAGGTCTTAATCTTCATTAGAAAGTTTCTGAAGTCGCAGTGGTCCTGGTAACCAAATGCTCCAGGCCCAGTGCAGATGGCCAGAAGACAAACACTCACCACCTCTCTACTGCCACTTGCCATAAACTTCCGCTTATTGATTATCTTCACTGCGACTTTGTTACAGGTGCTCTTCTCGAAGGCCAGCCTGACCTCTCCACAGGCACCACTAGCAGGGAAGCAGAGCAGAGTCAGTGCTTGCAGACACTGGTGAGCCTGCACAAGCACAGACAAGCTCAGAAAGCATTCAGCGTTCAGGTAGTCTCATTAAAAACATGCTAAGGGCCGCTTGGTTTGGTGGGGGCTTTGTTTTGTTTGGGGTTCTTTGGGGTGTTGTTTTTTAAAAGCAACAGCACAATTAACACTTGCTAATAATTTCAGCAGGAGATACTGAAAACAGCAGTAAAATTAATGCTTCCTACTGCGGACAGCAGGATGCTTACCTTCCCAACGTCTTTGACATGATGTATTTCTCTCTGAACTCTCTAGGGAACACCAACTGATCATCGACCATAGGATCAGAAAACACAAACACTGGGAAGATGAGTGGAGAGCATTTTCCTGTTACAATCTTTAAAAAGGTTACAAGGAGCAGGTCAATGATGCAACAGGAGACAGCGCTGCCTGCTAGACGACAATCACAAATGCATGAAAAAGTCAACTGGTGCTATAAATGGCATCAGCTATGGGACAGCAGGTGAAACCTGACACCTTTGGTATCGACTTCACATGAGTGGTTAATCAACTCACCTCATGCTACACTCAAGTGCTACATATGCGAGAACTCAATGTAGGGAACAAAGAGAAGTGAGAACTGGGAAGACAGATTCTGGGTGGAAAGGCAAAAACCAAGATGCCACCCTCACCTCTCCTAATTTTTTAAAGAGGTTCTTTTCAATCACTGTGCAGCACCTGCCAGGTACTTGGGTCCCGTTTTCAGCTGCTCGTGAACAGCCCATTTCCACAACCCCATACACAGCTACTGAAGCACATGAGTGTTTCAAAAATAGAACAGCTAAGTTTCTACTCTAGCAGGGTGGTTCCTGATGAACCTTCCTTTAAAATTTCTTCTTTTTTCATTTTTTTACCTACCATTGAGGTGGATAGGGGTAATTTTTATGCAAGTATCAAAACATCAATTCATAGCTCTACTTTAGCAGCACTCACAAAGGAGCTCAGCTTTCCAGAATCATTCAAATCACTGCAGAAACAACATCTTGGTCAACACACAAAGAACCTACTTATGTTACAGTAGAAATTACCCTTATTAGTCACTACAGACAGTGCAATTTCAGAGTTGTGAGTCAGCGGAAGCCTCCTCCCTTTTCCAACGAGCTCTCTATTAACAAAAGTTCCATTGGCACTGTGGTCTTCAATGTAGGCAACATAGGCATTTTTTGGACCCATTTCCTCAAAAAGGGAAAAAAAAAAAAGGAAAGATAACAAGGGGGAAAAAAATGTAAAGACATGACAGACTAGAGACATCTACTATGATTGGCTCAGGAAATCAGACTGACGAGGCTGCTTCACAAACAAGGGTTAACGGAGCACTGCCTGGAGTCAGGTTAAAGGAGCCAAGGCTAAGGGCAGGTAAAGCTGGACATCCTTAGGATCCACCCCCACCAGAGCCACTCTTTCAGTTAAGCAAAGATGGCAGACTACAGCTGAGCCGTTCAGCACCTACCCTGAAAATCCGGAAATGCTTCTTGCTATAGTTTTGGTAGAAGCCAGTCTCAGACAATCCCAGCTTAGAAAAGCTGTAATCACAGCTTTTGTCTCGTCCAAACCAGTATTCCTCATTCACACAGTCTGCAGAGCAAAGGGAGCAAAGCAGGGAGAGAACACAAAATTGCAGAAAATTACTAACTACGGCAGAACAGAACAAAGCCAAATGGCAGCAAACAGAACAGCAAAACCAGATTATTCCTGCATGGTCAAGTTTATTTGTCTCACTTTGGACAGGCACCAGGCACTATCAGCACCCTATGTGAGGCTTTCGTACTTTTGCTCTCTTTAGCAATAGCAGAGCTTTGTTTATATATCAGATGAGTCTGAACCAAAAAGTCATGGAATGGAAAAATGAAGCAAGTAGCAAAGAACAGGAAATGCCTTGGATTCACTCCAGTTTGATCAAAGCGGTATATCTGAATACTTGGTACAAACTCTGAGATGAAGCAGGGAACACAGCATTACTGCAGCAGCTGCAGGCTTGTACTTGGAAGTACAAGATTAGACCCTGCCTAATCTGAAAACGCACAGCCAGCGGTCAGACCTTTCCTGAGGCACTGCAAATGCCCCAAGAGGCTTGGCACAGCCTGCACGTACCACAGTTGCTGAAACCTTTTCCAAGTGCAAAGAGTCGACCCCAAGGCTGAGGCACAAACTCTTCGGACTCCTGGTCCTCAGGGATTGGTGGAAGCTCCTGAGTCAGAACAGTGTCCAAAGAACTGAGAGTCCCAGAACTTGAAGAAGACTGACTGGTACTCTGTGACCCGCTAGAAGAGGAACTGGTGGCACCCTGTGACTGCTGGACACCCTGAGATTGCTGCACTTCACCTGCAGTCTCTCGAGACATGTTGGCTTCAAAGAGAAGGTTTAAAAAAACAATTACTACAGCAAACGAAAACCCCTGAGAAACAAAAAGGTCACGCACCGAACTGCCCATGCTCTAGTCTGTGCTGCCTTCAAACTGCCAACCCAAGTGTGCGCTGTACGCAAACCGCCGGGAATTTTGCGAACCACGCAGCTCTTCCCTTTAAAGCCGGACCTGCTGTTCCTGCAGACACAGCTCAACCCTATCCTGAAGCGTTCAGCTGAGCTCCTCGGGGCTCACACTTTGTGTCCCAGCGGTTCTGCTGCTCCGATAGAGCCTCCCCGCGCAGAAAGGAACCACGGCAGCTCCCCAGGCACGGGCTCTAGAAAAGGGAAGCTCCAAAGCCTTGCTGAGGCTGGAGGCAACCAGCGGAGCCGCCACGCCGAGATCCAAGCCGGCGCCGGCCGAGGGGCCCGCTAACGCCGCTGGTAACTTACGGGCTGTCAGCCATGTGCACACAGGTGCTGCGCTGCGCGCCCCAGAACGCGCCCGACACACCCAGAGGCTGCTACCGACAGCGGCTCGAAGCGGCCGCGACCGGCACCGACTGCCCCACTAAAGCGGTGCCGCGTCCTGCCAGGGGAAGCGCCGGCCGCCCCCTCCTCAGGGGTGCCTCTGCCCCGCGCCTGCCACGACCCGCGCCGCCCCGCAGCGGAAGCCACGCGCTGAGCCCCCCTTTGCCGGCCACGCCCGCGCGCTGTGGCCCCGTCCCTGGCAGGCGGCGCGCGGCACCCTCAGGGTGGGGCGGGCGGGAGGGACCCGGGCCGGAGCCGGCGACCGGAGCAGGGCGCCCAGACTCACGGGTGGCGAAGCCCGCGTGGCCCACGGCGCAGCCCCGCTGCCGCCTTTCCCTGCGCGCACGCGCGGAGCCGCCCCACAGCCGAAGGGCGCCAACCAGGGCTCGGTGCAGCGCGGGGGCCGTCGGGAGCGGCAGGCCGTGGGATGCAGGCGGCCCTGCGGCGGCTCGGCGGGGCGCGCTGGGCCGTGCGTCCCCCTGAGGCGGCTCCGCGCCTCCGCTGCGCCGGGCAGGGCTCCGTGCCGGCCCTGCGGTGCTGGAGCTGCGGCAGCCCCCTCCCTGTCGTCGAGGGCGCGCCCCGCTTCTGTCCCAGCTGCCGGGCCTTGCAGCCGCCGGAGCACCGACCGGACCTCTTCCGCCTGATGGACTGGTGAGTGCCGCTGGGGCGGCCGCGGGCGGGCGCGCGCGGGCCTTACGCCGCTCCTGTCGCCCGCAGTGACCGCTCCTTTCGCGTCGACGCGCAGCACCTGCAGCGGCGGTTCCGGAGCCTGCAGCTGATCGTTCACCCCGATCGCTTCGGCCAGAGGCCGCCGGTGAGTGTGGAGACGCTCGGGCTGGCTCTGCGGTTGCCCGGGCTGGTGGACAGGCCTCGTCGCCTGCCCTGCTCCCGCGCCCCCGCCGCCTGCGTGCCGGGGTCGGGCGGCTCTGTGAAGCTAAGCGCCGTGCCGCTGCCGCCGCCCTCCTCGTTTGTGGCCACGGCAACTGCGGGTCGGTGTCTTGTATGTAGAGGAGACTCCTGCCGACAGGCGCGGCGGAGGGTGCCGCTGAGGGGCTTCTGGAGATTGCGCACACAGTGCGAGCCCCTCAGCCCTCCCTGCCGGTATCGGCTCTGGCTTTACACACGCGTGTCGCGGGGACGCCGCTTCTCTACAAGTAACGAGGGGAATGCTGTTAACTTGTGACTGCTGTTCCTGGTCCGTTCGCAGAAAGAGCAGCATTACTCCGATCAACACTCTTCCTTGATCAACAAGGCGTACCAGACCCTTCTGAACCCTCTCAGCCGTGGCCTCTATCTAGTAAGATGCCCTTTCGGTGTTCACCACCACTCTGTAGCTGATAGTAGCTGGCGGGGCTGCTGCTGGGCACCTAACGAATTGCACCCTAGATTCCATCATTAGCAGATTGATTTGTGTACCTCTGAAGGAGAGGCCTATCAGATTGAAGAGAGACTAAATACAAACTTGTCTGAAAATTAACCAGCTTTCCCACTATTTTCTTTAACGATACTGAGTATTATCAACTTATTTGCTGCTCATACTACACGGATTTATGCCTTCCCTCACACGTGGCTCTTCCCTTGAAATTTCAGTTTAGCTCTTGGTAGCCTTCTTGACCTTTTTTTACCTTTGGTAGTCTGATTTTTGTGGTCCATCTGTGGAGTTAATTTTAAGACAGCCTCTGTTTATGCACATTCCATGGTATAAACCAGAATTTCATCAGATATAAATCTGCGTGAGAACTACTAAAGGACTTAATATTCAAGAAAATAAATCACACTGAAACAGACATAAGAACATGTGTTTGCCAATTCCCATTTTCTTCACCAGCTGGAGCTGCATGGAATAGAGGCGGCACAGGAGACAGACTATGATGCAGGCTCAGTGTTTCTTATGGAAATCATGGAAATTAATGAGAAATTAGCAGAGTCTAAAAATGAGGATAGCCTCCAAGAAATTGAAATCTTAATTAAAGGTAGGTTTGAGGGGTTTGTACAGAGCTCATTTACTGTGTCTTTTGTCACAGGAGTCTTTCTGAAGACTTTACTTTTTTAGCACATTTCTTTTAGGATCTCTGCCTTGCAGTAGTCTTGGACTGACAGACTGCAAGAGCTTCCCCTCTTAAAAAAATACTGTCTTTACCAATTCATGCCACCTAAACATCAAATCTGGCTTGAGAAAGATCTGCGTAACTGTACTCTCCCAATGGCAAAATAGGCACAGGTACTAGCCATAGAAAGGATCTGCTTCAACCTCCACGGATCACGGCAAGCGAACTGTTCTAAAAGAAAGAACAGTCAGAAGTTTAATAAAATGCTTGAGGGACTGCACCAAATGTCATTTATACAGGTGCTGTATTTCTTTTACCTCCTTCACCTTAGCAGTGATTATCATCCTTATAGCATCCTTATTTCTTGTTTCTATTGTCGGTGGTACCCAAAATGCTGAGTGTATGGGTATATTTAATTCCTTGACATAACAGTAGTGTGCCAAAAGGAAAACTAGGATAAAAGCTAAGTACAATAGAAGAAAACTAGCAGGGTAAACTGATACACTAAAACTAAGCTGGGTTTCTGGGAAGTTAGTGACTACTGACTTGCTCTGGAATTGCTCTTTGTGAGCCTGTTTAAACAAAGATGCCTCTTTGAAATCATAGTTTAAAAAAATTGACAGCATTATTATGAAAAGCTCTTTTAGCTCTCAGAAGAGTATGAGATCAATAATTGTTTCCTAATCCAAACAGAATGCAGTGGTATTCCTAGATGGTGTGCATGCTAAATATGTAACAAAAAGTGAATGGAATTCTTTGTTTTACAGTTAAACAAGAAGAACTGACCAAAGAGGTGGCTGCAGCATTTGAAAGAGGTAGCTGTTTCTTTTTAGCTGCCACATGTGCCACGTATCCATGCTGAAAAGACACATTCTGTCACTGGCAAATGTCAGAAATGGTGCTTAAACAGTGTGTTCTGGTTGGTGTTTAGAGTAAGTACCTCTAAGCTGAGCTTTGCTGATTCAGGAAATTCAGGACCTCCATTGAACTGTTCCTCACAACAGGAACAGTTCTGCTGCCACAGAAGATATCTGGCAAGAGAAGCCTCAATGCCTCAATTACCTGGAGGTTTTAGGATCTTTATTCCCCAACCAGTTGCCAGCAGGTGAAAAACCACCTGCCCCCAGTTGTTTAAGGACAAACTAAATTGCTGCTGTCCCTACCAGACAAAGGGTCTGTCCTCCATGAACCTTTTGCATTTTGCAGTGGTGGCAGTTGATCCAGTTACAGATACAAAAAAAAAAAAAAAATCTGTACTTCAAGTTCCCCAGTGGCATTCCATGAGTACTGAGCCATTCTGCAGTGCAGGCAGCAAGGGCTGTGTCTTGGGTCTCTTCTGAATTGTACTTTCTAACACCACCTGTGTAACAAAAGCACCCCAGATGAAAATAAGCAACGTGGCTTGAATGAGTGTGCAGTTCTTGGTCCTGCAACAGGTGCTCATGGCAATCTTGAGATTTGTGTTGAAGATGAAAACTGAGTCTTCCCTCTGTAAACCAATAATGTTTTATTTCATTTCAGATGATCTTCAAGAAGCTAAGAAGCTTCTAGCCAAAATGAAATATTTTGCAAACTTAGAGGATAAACTAAAGCAGAAGAAGATCCCTTCCTGATACTGCCGCCTTTACCGTTCAGAGCTAATGTTATTTTCAATTAAACAGCTGATTTCCCAGAACTGGGAAAATTATGTTTGCTGCTTCTGTTTTCATTAAAAGCTGTAACTGACAGAAGAGACAGAAATGTAAAACCCAGTGCTTGCTGTGGCACTTCGTAGCAGATGGAATTGGGAGGTGCTTACAGCCAGGAGTAGATGGAATAGGTAAGGCAAGACTGCTGTCCTAGCAATGACAGGTATGGCACTGAGCACTGGAGAGGCACACAAGCGCCACATGTCATTAACAATTCCTCCATCGTGCCTGCTAGAGTAGGAAGAATTTATTTGAAGCTGAGAAAAAGGCTGGGACAAACCAGAGATGAAGCAGAAAGCTCATTCAGCAGGTCCTTCAGGCTCTCTGGCTTCACCATATGTGTCCTATCACCCTGAAAAACCTCCCAAGGCAGAAAAAGTGTTTAAATCCTCTTGTGTCCTCTCTGCTACTTACTGGGTTTTGTGATGCTGATCTCACCCTGCCAGGAACCAACCTTTAAACCCAGAAGAGGTTTTACTCTTGCAGAGTTTAAAGTGTTGAGATGTGAGGTTAGGGAAACAAATTACCCCAAACTCAACTCCCAGAAGCTGTTCATTAGTGCTAGGAAATGAGTTTTTCTGTCAGCGTGATTACAAATACTATAATGGGTGGGTGCTGTAGTGCCTGTACAGTAATCGCAGTAGGACTAGACAAGGAACATTCTTTGCCTCTCTGAACTCAAAAATGGCAACTAAGCACCTAAATGAGGGCATTTCCAGTGATGGTTTCTCAGCAGGTCCATTCTAGTTTGGGTTATAAGGCCTCAGAATACTTCAGTAAAACATTTAACACTGCATTGTCACCCCAGTCTAAAGAAGGGCTTAGAAACATATGAGTTACTGGGTTACCTGATGGAATCTTCCGGGGGAGGAATCACTGCACACCCTTCCTGGCATTTCTGTGTCCCTACAACACAGCTGTATCTAAAGGAAGCCTTGTATACAGAGCATCCTGTGTAACACAGGTGGTTAATAGCAGCTCGGCAATAGATGTGTGACAGCATTCCTGAAAGATCAGTTTGTCTTGATTAAACTTCCTCTGAACACACAGGAGGATTTAAGAAGCTACTTGTGCTGTGCTGCTATACTGCTAGTTTAGAAGAGGCTGTTAATAATTCTCATTAAGATTCTGTTACAGCTGTTAAGTTACAGAGAATTTTTAAATTCATCATGAAGTTGTCTTCTTTCATTCAGCTCTGTTTCCTTTTTCCTGCTGTTTCTTCCAAAGTTAAGCTTGTGAAACTCTTTTTTGATTTCCAGAAAAGATTTGTTTTTTGTCTCAGGAATGACAAGGAAGATGAAAGCAGCAACTGAGGAGCACTCCAGCAAGAACACCAGAAAACAATACTGCTTCAGTTGGTTCTGAAAGGAAAAGTTACTTCATTGCAACATCAAGCACAGTGGGGTGGGCTGGAAAATAGTGTCTCATTTCCATCCACACCACACATTGCTGCTAAGTATTTTAATAAAAGGACCTCCATCCTATCCTTATTTCACATGCCACTTTTTATGTATTGTACAGCACTTGGCAGTCTTCTCTTCATTGGGTCATTGGGTAGTCATTTATTGAAAAAAAAAAAAGGCACTTAAGGCCTCTCAAACAGTGTAATGATGAGGCAGCATTTTCTGTCTGGCTATCTCACACTGTAATGTGAGATGATTTATCGTTTCCTGGAGGTCTGCAAATGCTTTACAACACTATACCTTGAAAAAACCCAACTATCTTAGTGCTGAGCAGGATTCAGCCAAGAAGAAAGGACTGGCACATCAAGATGCTCTGCTGCCAGCATTCTGCATGTTTTGCTCTCCAGAGGAAGTGCTAAAACAGAACAAAGCTAGAAATTCAAGGCTGTGTTGTTTATCCTGTTCAGACCCTAGAGAAGGGGGAACCCACTGCCCACAAGGCATTAAGGTGAATCTCACTGTCTGATTTTTTCCTAGTTTTGGTATTTTGCCTTTTTTCCTCTTTAGACATGAGCATTAAAATCACCCCCGTGCATTCTTTTTAATTTTCCTTTATCTTAGTTTATTATTTTTTTATCAATACTTACAAAATACTTGAAGATGGACTGAAGCCAGTTACTCTGGCTGAGGGGCAGAGTGCACCCTGTGTTTTAAGTGTTGCTGGGTAGGGGAAAGCAGTTTGGTGGAGCCTGAGAGAAGATAAAATGCTAGGGGAGGCAATTGGGAAAATTTTGGGCATACTTACCACAATAAAGGGAAAAAGCATCCCAATCATGAAGAAACTAACCCAGCTAACAGCCCCTGCAATCATGTAAGCAGCAGGACGTGAGGACTGTATGAACAGCTCAGCTGTCAGGGTGTTGGTTATGCCACCTGAGGATGAGGTTCAGAAATGGAATAGGTTAGCATGCCAAATACTCATCTGCATATGCCCAATGACAGAGGAGTGGAGTGAGTTGCTCTGAAACATGCCACTAGCTGATCTAATTATACTGAAACCAACATTCTTAGCAGCACATTTCTGAACCCACTGCCCACGTGCTAAGTGTCCTCCTGAGGAGTGACCACATCAGCAGCACTGCTCAGGAAGCAAAGGTCCCCTGCAAGTGTCTTGAGCTGCTGCTCGTACGACTCACCTGAACTGAAGGCCAGAACTAAGACACGCATGCACACCACCACCCCCTAGAGCAGTTCACAACAAGCTTCAGGTTCAGGCAATGGGCACCAAACTGTTCTGATGGGATTGGCTCACCTGTGCTCTTAGCCAGGGCACCAGCAGCCCTACAGCTAACGCCTTCTGCCTGGCTCACACCCTGAGCTGCTGCCGCCCCTGGCCCGGGAGTGTAAAGCACCATTGCTGTCATACCTGGTCCCAGCCCAAAGCTCAAGATGAAGGCAAATATAGCTGCCATGCTCACGTAGGGCACCCATGAGTACAGCTCCTGGAATGGGATTGGAAGGTTTATAGAATCACAAAATTAGCCAGGTTGGAAAAGACCTTTGCGGTCATCAAGTCCAACCTATCACACAACACCATCTAATGAACTAAACCATGTCACCAAGTGCCACATCCAGTCTCTTTTTAAAACACTTCCAGGGATAATGACTCCACCACCTCCCCAAGCAGCCCATTCCCATGGCCAATCACTATTTCTGTGAAGAATTTTTTCCTAATATCCAGCCTAAACCTCCCTGGCACAGCTTGAGACTGTGTCCCCTTACTCTGTCACTGCTTGCCTGGGAGAAGAGACCAACCCCACCTGGCTACAATCTCCCTTCAGGTGGTTGTAGAGAGCAATAAGGTCTCCACCGAGCATCTCTTCTCTAGGCTAAACAACTGCAGCTCCCCCAGCTGCTCCTCACAAGGCTGTGCTCCAGCCTCCTCACCAGCCTTGGTGCCCTTCTCTGGACACATTCAGCATCTCGTCTTTCTTAAATTGAGGGGCCCAGAACTGGACACAGTACTTCGGATTCTGAGAATCCACTGTTAAAAGTTTGGCTTAGAAATTACATTTCCTTTTGCTATTTTATTGCAGCCAAGACCGACAGTCACTCGTGGCTGCTTGCAGCTAATTCATTTAACCGGACTGCTTCAGAGAAAATAACAATTGTTCATTTAATAGTTTAAGTGTCTTTAAAAAATAGAATAAATGCTGTGTTGTCATCAGTTTTGTCAGTATCAAACACAGCTGGAGCTTTAAGATAAATACATGACCAAACCTTATCTGAGCACCTTCTCCTATTTTGGGGAGCTTGGCTGTACAATTACCCCATCTTTCAATTGCTGTCGTTCTTTTACTTAAGACACCTCTTATCTTCCAGCTTCGAGTGTCTCTCACTAGAGTCCTGTCACACAACATAAATGAGCCCTTCTTTACACCTGGTAAGTCAAGGAGAAGGTTAAAACGATGCTCCAAAAGGTCATGAGGAGATATCCCCCAATGATGAGGTATCTTCTTCCCACGTAGTCTATCAGTAAACCCTGTGGACAAGACACGGTTTCTGTTACAGTGCTGATCCACATTTACCAACGCCCCTCAAGGAGAATGGTTCCTCTCTCTGACAGGAGAGAGAACAGATTGCTACTCACACAGGTAAGGGCTGTGAGGCATTCACAAGCTCCAGTCCCGAGTGTCACATACGGGATTTTCTCTGTTGAGATCCCAGCTTGTTCAAAAATGTAAGTTGCATAGAAATAAATCTGCCAACAGGAAGAAAACCAAACAAAACAGGGTGTTCCTGGCAGTTAAATAGTCATCTGGAAACAAACCCAGGGGCATACTAAACACACAGCTCAAGGTATTTCTTTTGTGAGTTATCAATGTGCCATAAGCAGCAAGAGGAACCTATTAAATTCATGTCCAGGTAAACTACACTGCTGTCTTCAAATACTCAACTTACTGAATAGAATGCTTCATACTCTTACAGCAGACACAATGGGATAAGCTGATCCACCCCTATTGACTTTTTCACATCAATGTGAGCACAAGCATTGAGTCACTCCTGAAAGATTTTACACAGTAGAAACACAGAAGCGACCAAAAAAATAACAAGAGAGCAATGACACAAAGATACTCCTTCCCACTTATCCCACCTCTCTGGGCTTCTCTACACGGATCCTCTGTGTGAGCGGAAGCCTGGAAACCAGAGGGGAACTAAGTCCTTTAAGGTGTTGGTAGGGACGGGACCTTACCGCGTTGATCCCGCTGAGCTGCTGGCCCACAGTCATCACAATCACGGTGATCAGCTGCCACTTCACGCCGCGGTCACCAAACAACTGCCAGGGCTTCTTGGGTTTCTCCCCATCCAAGGCAAAACATTCCCGCTGGATATCTTCCATCTCCCGTCGGTACTCTGGAGAGCCATGGAATCGCTTCAGTGCTAGAAACAGAAGAAATTCTCTTGTGGTGACCTACTGACCACAGCTCCTGGGAAATCACCTCTTTCTAGAACCACCTGGCTGTGGCTAGGATATGAAAACCTTCTTTAGGAAGCTGGGGAAAAAGTAATTAATTACCTTTGGCACAGCTCAGCTCATCACCTCTGTCTATAAGAAGGTATCTGGGGCTTTCAGGAAACCATGGCAGGAATAAAAGTTGGGCAAATGCTGGTAAACAGCTGCTGGATAGCAACAGAGGCCAATACGCTTCTCCACCCAGTAATTCCCTGGGAGAGGTGTAGAAAAAGAAGATAAAAATACAACTCCAATTAATTAGCTATTGATGACTATTCAGAAGACTTACAGGAGCAAGGTGTTACTTCTTTGAGAGATGTTCCTTTGTAGCCAGTTACCTACGTCTTGTGAACCTCAGCAGAAAGAGGTTGGGAAAGTACCTGCCAGCCACCCTGAAATCAGGTTTCACTCAGGGAGATAAGCAGTGATGCTTTACTTGCTGCTTCTTGCTGGTCTGGTCCTAGGCACTACTTTCAGACTTGCCAGAGCAGCATTTCCTAGCAAGGCAGGACAGTGAAAGCATGCAGACCTCATCTGAAGGTCACTAGCTTTTGAGAACCAGACAACAACTGAGGACAGAAAGGAACCCAGGAAGGCAACTGAGGCTGTTCCCAGCTGGCCTCACAAGAAGGTGTCCTACACAGAAAAGAATCACTACAATTGCTGCAGTTAAAGTCAGCAGGATGAGTGCTGTGGACTATGACGACTTTTTCAACTCAAAAGGCCCGTTGCATTTTAAACGCTGACCCCAGGCTATGCAGTCTGGAATTCATGTCCTAGCCCTGTTCTGCACTTCACACCTGAGGTATCTAGTGACATCAGTTAATTCACAAGCTAGTAACAAGGGAAAAGAAAGAGGAGTCTAAGTGCTATTGGTAAACAAACAAAGAGGTAGTACGCTGTGACTCAGGCTGCCGGCAGTTGCCTCAGGGAAGCGGAAGGACTCTAGCAGACTCCATGAAAGAAGCTTCTTGGAAGAGCTTAAGATCCAAGGCGGTGCAGTCCATGCCAACATCATCTGATCTCACAATGGATAAAAACAGCAGCAGTGCTACAAGGCAGAAATTACCAGACTTCTACTCTCAAGTCTGTCTTCTGAACCTCCGCTGTCTCCAGCCAGAAGCTGGCTGAAAATAAGAACTCAGCAACAATGTGCCTGCTTTACTGATGCTGTTCTGGCCAACCCACCTAAACTGAGAAGACTTGCCTGGGGAGACAGCACAGATGGTTTGCAGCTGCAGCAAGAAGGTGACAAAAGCAAGGTTGTCACCTTCGAGGCAGACCTCTGTGAGAAGCTGACTCAGTATCACTACAGTGGCTCCAGTGAATGTTTTGCAGAGCTGTAGGGAATTGTGATTCTTTACATGACAGTAACTCAAGGCAGGGGAAAAAAAAGCATTTCTAACCTTAAGCCAATTATTTGTCCTGTCAGAATCCCCCCAGTCAGAAAAATGGAAGTCCCCATGGCCATGCCACCTCTAAGATGTTTTGGGGCAACCTCTCCAATATACAGAGGCTGCACACAGATCCCAATACCTGCAACAAAATGGAAAAAAACATTCTCCTGTTAATAGATTTTGCTTTGAAGAGAGTTACTGAACCAAAACGTGTAGAAAATCAGACTTAGTTGCTTTTCTATTAATTTAGCCACTTTTGGATTCCAAGTTAGACTACAGAACATTTTTGATTTTGCATTTACAAAGCAGCATACAAACACACGTTGTAATACTGACAGTCAACAGTAACAATAATTTCTCATTCACTGCAGTTTATTCAAAGTAGGAATAGGAAATGATTCACCTGAATTTATACCAATCAAAAACCTTCCAGCAATCAGCAACTCAAACAATCCTGTAGGAAAACTGATCCCCATTAAAATGGAGGCCAGAATTGCTATAATGTTATTCATCAGAAGAGCTCCTTTCCTAAAGAGTAGAGGGGGAAAAAACAAATGCGTTAAGAAAACAAAAAAGCTTTCCTTTCCGGTAACACGGAAGCGGGCTTTATACTGAAGCAACGTGCTATGCTTGGCAATTCAGATATCTGATACAACTACTTACTCCTACAAAGCTCTGAAGATAAGGGTAATGCATAAACATGACAGCAATGCCTGTCAAGGCAAGAGCAGGAGGTTGCTCGCTCATGCTGCAACTATATAGAAGGCACTGGAGATGCTTCTGTCCTTATGGCTTGTCATGGGCTGAGTTGAATTTGCTGCTGCTACTTAATCCCAATGCTACCGTCTTTGCCAGCTTCACAAGGAAAGTGCTGGCTGGAACAACACGACCTGCACTTCAGATGGTGGCAGGAGAAGCTTTCTGTGCCACTTGCTCCGTTCTGGGCTTGGGCTTTTCCGCTGGTCGGGCTGTGGTCAGGCAGTAAGGGAGGTCACTGCTTCTGCTGCTGCATTTTGCTGCACCTCTCTGCACACAGGCTCAGGTCATGGTACATTGCAGCACTGCCAAGCAAACTCTTTATCTGAACCCAGACTTGGGTTGCCTGTTACTTTCCCTCCAGTCTGTGGAGGACAGGGGCCTGTCAGAGCAGGCTGGGTTAACCCAGGATAGCCCATATCAGACCTTCCCTGGGGAGAGGGGGTTGCAAGAGCAGGCTGATAAGCCAGCACAAGGCTGCAAATGGGGAGCTGTGTTCCCTACTGTACCACGCGTGCACGCGCCCACCTAGATAAATGCAATGGAAACACCAGACTGGAGGCTGTAATTCAGGGATCGCCTTTTAAAAGTCACATTGGAACAAACTGTACAATTCTACTAGACAACTCTGTTTTGGAGTGAAAAACTTTGACAGCCACCAAAGGTACATTTTCTCTCGCTGTTTTTCCATTTATTTACATTCCAATGGGAAAAGAAGCTGCTGTAACTCACCTGCCCAGCCAGATGGCCATGCTGCCTCCCATCAGGGCTCCACACAGGCCTCCAAGTGAGAATATGGAAGCAATGACAGACCAAAGAAAAGTCAGCAGACTGGGGTTGAGTGCCTCGTGATACCGACTGGTCCAGGTTTCATTTAAGAACTTGTGTATATGCTGCAGCAGAAAAGAATAAGGAACACACACCATTAGGTGTAGCCCTGCAGCTCAGCACCATAGCTTGTACCTCAAGCCTGAAAACCCATTCTGGGCACTAACAAAAGGTATCATCTCAGTTGTATTAAAACCACCAAAGACTACTAGAGCCTTTCCCATCCCCTGTACATCTCAAAGACTGCTGAGCAGCTCTGCTTTTGTTCTTCCCCTCAGGAGAGGCTGTATTCCACCAGAGAAGCAAAACCTTTCCACATACTCCTGCAAAAGAGTTCTGAGGGCCTCCTGAATGGAGGGGGAACAGGGTGCGTGGGTAGGTCCTACTGGTTTTTTGGAACATCTCAAAACACAGAGGTCTCACATAATCTAAAAAAATTTACAGTCAGGAGACTAATTCTGACACTTGATTTAAATCTTCCTGCCTTAGTGCAATCCAACAATTCACAGTAAACCCTTAATGCAACTCTAACATTCCTCTGCTTTTCTTGCAGTATTCATGTGTCAGAACCTTTAAGCTGTTACTCTACATGCTTGTTTTCCAAGGAAACTCTTAAACTGATGAGCATCTGTAAGCAGAGACCAGCAAAGACCTCGCAGAAGAACAAACTTGGACTCTGTTTCCAGCACATTACATCTTCTTTCACAAACAGCTTATCTTAGCCTTTGTAAAACACATACAATGTTGTAGCAAATTCAGCTCCATGAGAAAAAAAAAAATCAGCTGGCAGCAGAAAATAATACTAATCACTTTCACAAGATCCTCTTCAGTCATCCACAAAATATGCAGAGTCCTCAAGGCCATGGTAACAAGTAGATGGCAACAGACAATAAAAGTAGTAGGGGTGTACTTGGCACTTTTACCTGATACAGAACACAAGGAACTCAGACACTACAGATGTAACTTTTTGACTAAGATCTTTCTCAGTCATGGACAACTGTAACTATCCTTTTCTCTGCCATTCGGTGACGTGAGCCATAGGAATGGCTCCAAGCTGTGTCAGAGGAGGTTTAAACCTGACATTAGGAGAAATGATGGTGAGATTTTACAGAAAGGATGGTTGAAAGAGGCTCCTAGAGAGGTGGTTGATGCTCTGTCATTAAAGGCATTGACAATGCCCTTAATGTGCTTTAGCCTTTGGTCAGGCAGTTGGACCAGATGATCATTGTAGCTCCCTGACAACCAAAAATGTTCAGTTTTGCTCTGCAAAACTGCTCTGTTCTTCGTGTCATGGTCTGCTTTAGTCAAAGGTGTACCTGGAAGACGTTACCTTCTCAGGTAATTCTTTTAAACCAGACTTTAACAGAGGTATTTATGGGGTGTACTTGGCACTTTTATCTGACACAGAATACCTCGCATGGGAGGCACTCACAAACCAATTCACACAAAACTACTCTGGAAATCAGCAAGAAGCCTTCAGATGAGAGGAAGCCTGCTTCGGCTCCTGCTGCCATCGCAGTGAGAGCGCCTCTGGCTCCTCGGCCAGCCAGCTGGGACACCTTTGCTGCTGTTCAACAACCCTGTGAACCAGAGAGGGTATTTTACCTGGGTGGGTGCATTGATAATGGAAACATTATATCCATACTGAAAGGTCCCTCCGATTCCAACAGCACAGACAGCCAGGAACAAGGTCCAGCTGGGGAGCTAGAGCACAGAAGAGAGTAACAGGCATGGAAAGCAACGTGCCTATAGTACCCGGGAGAAAATGCTGGTGAAACACAGAGTGCATTTAGCTTTGAGCAGCGAAAATATCTGTTTAGAAAATTACATAAACTCTCAAACATCTGCAGCAGGACTCTGGCCATGATTGCTAGCACCTTTTGGAGTCGCAGCTCCAAGCACTTTCCCTGCCCTGCTGCCAGCAGTCGCCGAGCTGGGTAAACGCTCGCGGAATCCGTTTTTAATGAAAGAATGTCAGAAATGTTCATGGTTGGTGCTAGAGGCACAGTGATGCAGTACGAGGATGAGCCAAACCCCAATTTCTATGGCTCACATTTCATCTGAGATGTTCGAATTAACTTTCTTTCCCCTGGTCCCTGAGCAAACTGATGCATGTCTGGGAGCCAGCGAGTGCTACCCTGCGGTGTTTAGATCCCGACAGACTGCTCACACCATTCTCTCCCAAATTTACTGCATGCATTTTTAACGTGTTCAACATTGATTACCTAGTTACATAGCTAAATCAGAATTTAGGAACTAAAATTAATAGATGCACAGACTCTTAGGTTTTAAGGTCAACAGGAACCGTAACCGCGGTGTATTCTTATCTCAAGAGAGTTCAAATCAGTCATAAAAAGTTATCCTTTGGATAAGGCCTCTGAGACAGAGATGATCTCTAGAGGCTTATGCAGCATCTGGTTCTGTGATGCTCCTCAACTCCAGTTTTTACTGAATACAACAGTACTAAAATCCAGAAGAGACAGAAAACAAGTTAGCCAAAAAAAAGGCCCAGATCATCAACATACACCACCTAACTTTGGCTTTGTTAGGGTAGCTCCCCTGTTCCTGCCCAACGAAGCCTGCTCGTTACACTCCCGTGCTGTGTCCCTCTGGGGCTTGCGCCCCGTGTCTCAGAGCATGGACAACAGCCGCATCTGTTCTCTGAGCTGCCTCGTTCCTGGTCGCTCATTGGCACTTCCACCTCACTTCAGAGACAGGCCACGAAAACCCCAGCGAGCATTCCACATAAAACACAAGAATCAGAAGATGTGCTTTCACAGCTTCCAGTTGGAAATGCTGCTGGTGTCTGAGGAAAACGAAATTTTAGCAGTCTGATAATCTAGTGCATTTTTATTTAAAAGTAAACGTGAAACAGAGAATTTTACATTTGTGACCACTGTTAAAGCTACAAACTCTGCAGGACTCATTCCAGGGGGCCAAGGCCGTTCTGCTTACCTTGCTGTGCGTGCTAGACCCTCTCAGCAAGGGCTGGTGCTCCATTTGGAGTATGGGCAGAGTTTCATTTCCTTTGCAAAATTTAGTAAACTACACTTCAGGAACAAAAGGTGTCAAAGGACTGAAGTTATTAGTGTATTAAAACACAACTTCTGCCTTCTGTCTCAAGCCACGGGGACTCTTCTCAATGGATCACGACTTGTTCATGCCTCCCGTGCCCAGCTCTCACCAGGCTTTACAGCAGCTGTGAGGAGCTCTCCCCTGTGCAGCACCGAGCCTCAGGCACCTTCTTCGTTAAAGCCAAAGGAGAAAGCACCTGATCGGCACCCGCCAGCTGCACCTCCCGGCTCCTACAGAAGCGGACGCGGTGATTACCTGGGGCTTCGGTGGCATCTCCCCGCAGCTCCCAACGGCAGAGCTCCCTTGCCCGCTGCTTCGCCGCAGCACAGCCCCCAGCGGGGAGAAGCCACGACCCCAGCTCCTCACCTGACTGGGATTTGGCTGCTGCGCGCCGGCCCGCCCCGGCCCCGCGGCCAGACGGCCGCCGGCAGGGATTAGCCGGGCCGCCGACAAAAGCTGCTCTGTCTCGGGATCCCTTCCGGAGCTGAGGTCTGCCCGCCGCCGGGGAGGCCCGGACCCTCCGGCTGCCGGCGGGAATAGCCCTGCCGCGCACCGGGAGCTCGCGCTGCCCCATGGCCGCCACAGCACCGCTCCGGCTCCGGCAGGGACTCCCCGTAGGCCCCGCGCTGCCGCCGCCCGGGACTACAGCTCCCGCCGCGCCCCGCGCGCTACCGCCGCCCGGGACTACAGCTCCCGCCGTGCCCTCGCTTGCCTTCTCCAAGCGCGGCGAAAGGCCTGGAAAGGACCTGGGTTCTGGCGACGTCGTCCAGCCCCGGGCCCGGCCCGGCCCGGCCCGGCGGTAAGCGCTCTGCAGGCTTACGGGCAGCTGCTGTGGCAGCGGGGCGGGGCAGGCTGGACCGCAGTAGACCCTGGGGCGGGCGGCGGTGCCGCGGGCCAGGGTCGTTTGCGTCGCCCACCAGCGCCGCTCTGCGCGGCCTCCGGGCGGAGCGCCACGGGCAGGGCCGGCAGCGGGCGAGCGGCCGCGGGCCGGGGCACGGCTGGAGCTATTGTCCCGTTCGGCGCAGAGGACGGGAGTCGTTCATGTTCTCTTTCTCTCCGGCAGCAGGAAATGGCAGCGCTGGGCAGATCCTGTCAGGGCATCCCCTCCAGCCCCGCCGTGGAGTTCCCCCAGGTGCCCGCCATGGCCCCTGACCGTCACGGCCTGGCGGCTGCTGTAGGGAACGACCCGCAGCCCGGAGCCTTCGGCCACGGCCGTCTGCAGCCGCCCATGGTAATAATGGCAGGGAATGGAAACGACGGCGGCGGCTCCTCCGGCCTGTACCTGCAAAGCAGCTTCGACGCTGCCTCCCTGGCTGCCCTCGGGAGTTACGACGAGGGGCTGCCGGTGGCCCCGGTGGGCTCCTTCACAACACGCCCGCACGGCCTGCACCTGCAGTCGGGCCACGGCCAGTAAGTGCCAGAGCAGCTTCACCGGACAGGGAAGGATCAGGCGTCCCGGGCGCACCGGCAGCGTGACACGGGTGGCGTCTCCCAGGCGGGCTGGGCTCGGCTTGCCCCTGTAGCGTTTCGTGTGTGCAGAGCTGGGCTGGTCTGCATGCCCGCCAGAGTGGGCTTTTGCTGTACTCGTCTTGCCGCCTTGAAGTTCCTGGGAGGGGGCTGAAGGAGCATTCAGAAGGAAAGAGATGTGATTAGGATCACCAGCCTCTTGACATGCTTTTAAGCTCGTACTTTTTTTTGCCTTTTTAAAAAATGTACTCTTTCTCATAAGCACAACATACCGAAATTGTACCGTAAAAGGCTGTTGCTTGGTCGTGTTTAGCTCGAGCACGTCACCCTGAGGCAGTGTATTAAGAGACTGAAGTTGTATCGCACCTTGCTTTGTGACTCATTTGAATTGTAGCAAAAATTGATCTTGCTCCTCGTGGGAAAGATAATTTCTTGGGGTTTTTTTTGGTGTTGTTTAACACAGAATTCTGCTTGGAGAACTGAGTAATTACAGCTTTCTTTAACTTTTTGTAGAACAAAATGCTTGTTTATTGTCCAGAGCTTCCATTCCCTTCACAGCTGCTGACATACTGTGACTGTGGCTCTTAGCTGCATGTGGCATTTTAAAAGAGGGAAATACTGTTTATAAACATCAGTGTCACTGGAAGATGTAATTAGAAGCTAAATAACTATTTGTTTTTCTTCTACAGTGTCTCTGTTCGCTGTGGAAAGAAGCATAAGCTAGAAGAAGAGGCAGAAGGGTAAATTAAATTTGTCTTTTATGGCCTATCTTAAGCTGCTTTTTTTTTTTTTTTTTTTCTCTCTCTGACTGTCTGGGTGCATCTCATCTAAAGCCTGCACAGGAAAGGAGCTTCTGTTGTTTCCATTTAGCTCTTTCCCATAATTGTACATGAGCCCAAATCCATTTCAGTTAATTAGTTGTGTAGCGCTGGTTTTCTTGCATGAGCATGCAGGGTTTTCATCAGAGCAGCATGGGTTTGTTTTCTTCGTGGAGATTGCGTTTCCATCATGTGTCCAGGCTTTTCCAACGCTCTCACTTTTCTGTGTGGATTTGTCCTGCAGAATGCCACCTTTCTCTGTTAACAGTTGTACACTTATTTTGTTTCCTAGTTGTCCTGTGCGGAAGAAGAGGCTGACAGGAGCCAAAAATTGCCCTTTGAATCCCAGCACTGAAGAATGGATTCTCTGTGCAGGTCAGGAGGCAGCTGGGGAGGTAGCAAGTCAGTGTGGTGGCAGCGGTCCTGGACCTGCCATGTTAGAAATTCCCTGTGAAGAAATGGATCAGACAATGGGGGAACAGCAATGCGAGGTTGCTCGCAGGAAGCTTCAGGAAATTGAGGACAGGTAAATGCAGGGGTTCAGCAGACTGGCTTTGAGCTTTCCCTTTTTGGCGGGTGTTAAAGGGTTCATCTAGCACTTAGCAGTGTGATAACACTGCTGTAAGTCTTCTGGGCAGGGGATCTTTTTTGCAGGCTGCCTGCGATGTGAAGTTGGTGGTGCCAGAGAAAGAGATGCTAAACAAAGAGCCGCCTTTTGGTGATTGCTGTGCGGTGTCAGTATGCCATAATTGGGGTTTGTGCTCTTTTGTGGTTATCCAGAGCTCAAATTTTAACTGATGTCACCTGATCAGACTTAAGCTTAGCTTTTTTCCTCACAAACCACAGTGTGTTCAGTGATTGATGCTTCTAAGTGCTCAAAGACGTGCATTTGTCAGCATAGAGAGCAGCGTGAACCAGAGCGCTCTGCATCCATGCAGAGAGACTGAGCTTCGCCTTGCAGCTGAACACCAGAGAGCCTGGTGTTGGGGTGCTGGGGTGGCTGTGGGCAGTCCGTCGCAGTCACTGTATAAATGTTCTGTGCATTTTTGTCTTTGAAAGATTTCTGGGAGTGTCACATGTAGATCTCAGCTGATTACAGCTGAGCTAGTGTGCCAAAAGATCTGAAATGACCACTGTTGGCAGTCGTTTGAAGAGCCAGAAGTTACATAAATTATGAAACAAGATTTTTTTTTTTGTTTTTTTTAGATGATTACTCCATAGATGATGTGTGAAGGGAATGGGAGTCAAGGTTCATTTTGTCCTGGGTAATCAAGAGTAGTGATGTACGTCTTTATTACTGGCCATATGTGATTTACAAAGTCTGCTTTGGACCTCTCGGAGGATTGTTCCCTATCCTTCCCAGCTACTACTGAATTTTCTTTACAAGTTTTATGAAAACAAAGGACATGCCTCCAGTTTGTTGTAAATGTCTTCCAACTTCTCATGCCATTTTAATCAATGACATCAGTAAAGGTTGAGGCTCTCGCCTGTGGCATGGCTGAACCCTACAGCTCCCCTGAAGGGAATCCATTGGTTTGCGTTGTGCACTGCTGGGTGATGCAGGGATCACACGGCCAGCTCAGGTACCAGAAGTGGCACAGCTGCTCCAGTGCTGCTGTGCCACAGCTGTTCTTAGGGTGCTTGGCCCAAAAGATTCAGGTCAGCATGGCCCCGCTGCTTCTGGTACCAGCCGAGGTCAGGTCCGCTCCACACGGTGCGGTGCACCTAGATGTAACTGTAGTCTGCAGTGGATGTGCCTGCTAACAGTGTGCTCAATAGTGTTTATCTCCCTCTTCCCCCTCCGTTCCTAGGATAATTGATGAAGATGAGGAAGTTCATGCTGATGGAAATGTTAGCAATCTGCCCACTCTTATCCTGTCAGATACCCTTAAAAAAGGGATGAAGAGGGATTTTGGTGAAGTCCTGACAAAGAAAATAATAGAATCTATGTAAGTTCTGGAGGAAATCATGGTACTATGCAGTTAACACATGCAAATGAGAAGAGAGACCCACTCTCATGTTTGTGGAGATGTCTTTAATCACTGCATGATGCAGCCAGGGTTGTGGAACAGACCATTTATCTGGTCAAAAATAGGAAAAGCTGTCGTGATGTAAGAGAGAAGTGTAACTGTAGTGGTCATCAGGCTGCCTGCTTTGTAATCCTCATTTGTTCAGAGTGGCATTTGTTGAATAATCCATTCTATCTCAACCTGTATGTATGTGAGTTTCCGAAAGAAGGTCCTGAAGTGTGACTGACAGTGGTCATCAAAAGAGCAAAAGAGAAGAGAGAAAATGCAGGGTTAGAACTAGAAGTAATGGAATTAGTTAAGGAAGAGGAAACCTAGTAGAGGCAAAAAAAAAAAGTACGGATTCTGGAATGTAGTTCCAGGCTAGCACAAAGGGTGAAGATAATTGCTGGTCTTCTGCATTTCGTAGTTGTGATTGGAGAACTTAGAACTTAACCAAGCCTCTCTCCCTTCTAGGAGCCGTCCCTCGATGGAGCTGGTGCTTTGGAAACCTCTTCCTGAATTTCTCACAGATAAACTAAAGTCTGTTTCTGTTAAGAACATGAAAGAGCAAAGTACAGAAGGGCATCAAGCTAAACAGTCAGCACCAAGAGCTGCTTTTGACCCACAAACTGACACATTCCCTGAATCACAACAGACTGCCATGCCTCCAGATCCATATGCTAGTTTGGGAATCTCTGGGTGTGCAGAAGAAGAAATGGAGTTGTAGATGCCAGAATTCAGGAAGTGGTGAGCTTCTGTTGGCTTTTCTTGATGTTTTTTGATTCCCACTTTCTTCCTGGTTTGATGTGTAAATATGAAGTTTACTATTTGTTTTTGTTTTTCCTACTAACAATCCTAAGAACATGGATTGGCCAGATACAACTCAGTGAAACTGAGCCCCTCCAAGATTGCTGTACTCCAGTTTGGTAAATAGTCTTGTTTTTACTGAGAAGGTAATCCAGAGGCCTTTGGAATGCAGATGTGGATTTTCCATCTTGCTTAATGGTGAAATATCCTTTTAACTGTCCTTGGTAAAGTATAAAATCCAAATATTGAATGTAACTGTGGCTTAAGCCACATCTTTAACTTACTGAGCCACTAAGACTTTGGTGCACATGCTATGCTTGGTCAGTTAGTTTAGTCTGAGTCACAAAAAGGTATGGAAAGGAAGAAATAATTTCAAGTCCAGTCACAGCTAGAAAAGCAATCCCTATGGATATGCAGCTTTTCACACTACCCCATCTGTGGCTGATTTGTACTTGATGCAAACTCATGTATTAAATGGAACATTCTGCAGTGTGATAGAGAAGGGAGTGAAAGCTGAGATAAGCCTCTTGGTTTGTAGAAACTCAAACCAGCTACTGACCTGCAAAATAAAAATACTTACTTCAGTCATCTCTGGGTCATTGGCTTCTAAATTGTGGGGCTTTTATGCTCCCTTCCTCACAAGATACAGTCTGAAGAAAAGCACTTCTCAGTTGATTGACCTTGTACTGTAGATCCTTGTGTGCATCAGCTGGAAGTCAGTTGAACACTTACCTAAATGGCTTGCTTTTGTTCTTTAAACATGGTAAGTTCATCAGGAACAGTGAGCTGACTTGCTCTGGGATGAAGAGGGTCAAATTCTGATTATTGTCTATAACCAAGCCCCAGGTTTTGAGACTGCTGGTGGTGAAGTGTCTTCCCCTAAGGGACTCTAGACTTTAAGCCAGAACACATGCCATTGCCATAAATGACATAGCTCATGCAGAAGTATGCCAAAGGAATTTTGTACCTTGCTTGGAGTGTTACAGAATCCTCAATGAGTTACTGCTTGTACCTTTCCTTAATGCACAACAGTTCCATTATGCTTAAAACCCTTAAAGTCGAGTCTTCTCTGAGAAAGCGCAAGGGCTTAAAAGCTGTGTAAGAGTTGAGGCTTTTCCTAAGCAATCCCTCTCCATGTGATAGGCTCTGCTCAGAGTTGTTGTGTTGCAGTCTGGTTTTCCTATCTGCCTAAGGTCAAGCAAGCACACAGCAGTGCAGCTGTTTGTGTGAGAGATCTGTTCTTCCTCTGCATGGCTCATGGGTAATCTTTGTGATGATACTCTTTCCTCTTGGAGAACCCAGAGGTGGCACTTCAGAACTGAGCTTCTCTTTCTGCAGTCATAATTTCTTTTCTCCTGGCTGACAGCAGTAGCTTTGTTCAGAGGATGCCCTGTTTGTTAAGCCATATCAGTCTTGTTGCTCCTGTCAAAGCTTGTGTGACATTTGCTGTCTCTTGCCAGGACATTGCAAAGCTTCACTAAACCCATTCCAACACTTGAATAGGTACTGCTCTGGAAACTGGTGTATAACTTTACCATTCTGGAAGCTTTGTTAGCTTGGAGAATGTGTGCAGCTTTATCTTGCCATTATGGCCAATTTTGTTTCAGGATCTGCCATACATCTCTTGCATGTGCTATGCAGATTTTTTTTTCCTGTATTATTGTTAAGCTACCAAACATCCTTAAAAATTCACAGCCTCTGTGCTACATTGCTTGAACCTAAAGCAATGCAGTCTGGAGAAGGCTGTAGTCACAGTGAGTAGAAAATGTGAGGCCTCCACAGCCCACAGGATTATGGTGAAAGTTCAACATTGGAAATGTTTTAGTTGACAGCTCTGAATCCTAAATAAGCCAAAAAGGAAGGATTAAAAAAAGTGATTGAACCACCTCAGCAACACTGAAATTTTAAGAGAAGATGCAGAAAACTGGGGTAGACCTTAACATGTCAAATATACATTTTCCTCTTAAAAATAACAAGGTAAATGTGCAGATTGTTTCCAGGCACACTTTTCTCCTGTTGCATTTGTACCAAAGGTTGACTTCCAGAGGTGTGTTTCCTCTTAGTCATTTGATGTTAATGTGGCATCACTGACCCCTGTTATTCTTCCTCCTGAAACAGGAATGTTGTACTAGGCTGCTGGCAAAGACAGATGGGAAAAACTATCCAAGGCATTTGCTTTGGTAGAAAATGTTTTGTTTTTTTCTGGTCATAATTCATTTCTGGCCTTGCATTAGGAGAGAACAGGGTTCAATCACTTAAAAATGATGGAGGAGGAGAGCAGGAACTGAGTGCCCAGGAAGACTGAGGAGAGTTGCTATCACAGTCAGTTGGAGAGGATAAAGAAAGAAAGAACAAGTTGCTGCGTGTTTTCAAACTTGTGTGTTTGTAACAGTTCTGTTTGTTGTTGGCTTCCTTGAAAGACTTCATCTGCTGCTGTCTACAGGCAGGCTGGCAAATGTAATGCAGTATTAGGGAAAAAGTTTATTTTGAAATACAGAAGATCTGATTCTGGTCTATCTTCTCTTGGGACCAAATCACCCTTTGTATGTCAGTTTTCAATAAATTTTCTAAAATATTTTGTAGATGGCTGTGTTTCATTCCTGAGAGAAGGTAAAACCTCCAGAGCTTTGTCCAGACCCTCAGCCAGATGGTTGAGTATTCTGCTAACCTAAGAAGAATTCAAATTGAACTGCATGTCACTTCTTTCCCCCAGTGTGGCCATCCATGCAGGTGGGACAGCAGTGGGTGGAACAGAGCTAAAGCCACCAGAAAGGAAAAGTTGCTGTAAATCTGTACTGCCCCAAAGGCCTCTAACAAAGCATAGATGTACCAAAAGGTAGTGCTGTAGCTGTGTTTTCAGGTCTCATTTTACAGCAGACTGACATTAAGGAAGCCTACCCTGCTTAGACCTGTATAAAAGCAGGAGATGCTCAAGGAGAGTTTTAAAACAACTAATTCAAATGTTAAGAAATCTATTGCAATGTAATACTTTGCTCTCTTGTTCAACAGCTTCTGTTCAGGTTTTCAAGCAGCCAAAGGCTAAAGATGAGTATGCTAGACCTTTGGCTCTCAAAAGGAGGAAAAAACAGCACTTCAGATTCGTTAAAAATTATGAAAACTCATGAGAAGTTAAGGCCAGGTCAAGCACTCAAACTGTACTGTGGATTTAGACAAGACTTAAATGTTTCTCTAATGTAACATTGAGAGAGGAAAAGAACAGTGTAAGACATGACCTGTTCAGGATTGTGTAAGGCTCTTTTGGTTGTCTGAGTCTTAAGATGTGCTTGGGAGACTCCAGAGATGGGAGGAGGATCTCAGTTAAAAGACAGTTTATTTTGCCATGGAACTGCACCTGGGCATGCATGAGTTTACTAGAGCAGGTGTGTGGCTTCCATCACAGATGTAGTCACTTGCAGAGGTACCATCCATACTTGGCACAAGGCAGTTAGGACTTTGACAGAAGGCAGCAGAGTCAGCAAGCAGTCAACCTCAAGGCAGCGTGCTGCAGAAGTGAAGTTTGCTTCCTGTATTACTCATCCCTCCGCTGCCTCACCTTTGCCTGATTTAACTTGGCAGCTCTCCTCTCCAGGAAGAGCTCAGACAAAAGTCCTCTGCTGACAGTTAAATCTCACACTTAAGCCTGTAGATGTTGATGTACTCTTAAGTGTTTTGAAACCCAGCAGCATCTCTGGACTTAATTCTAGCAAAACCCACTAGCTGTTAGGCTTCCAGACATCCAAGAACTAGTCAGGTGCTTTTAGTGGGAGAGATCTCAGTATAGTAGCAGCTTGCCTTTGGAACCTAATTCTACCAATAAGTGAGGATGAAACAGCCAGGAAATACCTGTAGCTGTGAAGTTGGAAAAGGGAAGCAAACCAGTGCAAGTGCTACACTACACAGTTCCATCTGCTGGGCTTAGCCAGCCTTGAGCATCAGCCTATTAAACAGCATCCAGTTCCAAGTATGATGGAAATGTGACTGTTAAAGCATCTTCCTTGAGCTTTTGAGATTAAAAATGTGTTGCTGTTATACTTGAAAAAGTGCTCGATTTAGATTAGTTCACCTCAGTGCACAGGAACTGCAATTCTAAACACCACAAAAAAACCCATATTGAGAAATCCATGAGAACCTGAGATACCTTAGAAGGAGATAGTACACAGCACCAAGAAGTCCACTTCTACAGCTGGGATCAAACAAGAGCAAGGAAGTTTCTTGCAGAACAGGCTTTCTGCAGCAACCAGGTCACAGACAGCAAGTCCACAAGAACACAAACCTGGCTCAGGAGTACTACAGCACTCAGCAGGAACAGCTACTGCAGTTGCTGTGGTTACTTCTATTGTACTAGCTTTTAGAGGCCAGATGTGAGAACAGAAAAAACAGCTGCATATCTTTGTTGTGCAAGTCTCAACCTTCCTCTAGCCCCAGGGAAGGTGTCTGAAGATCAGCCCTTGTGCAGGTTCTATTTTTAGCTGCTCATACTCATATCTGTGTCTGACTTCCAGGCTAGAAAGCATAAAGCTGAGTTTTAAAGAAGTGAAGCTTCTTTTTACACTATTCCTGCTGTACCTTAATCTCATACTGCATTTAAATACTACTGACAAAAGTAATGCAGAACTAGGATCCAGTTGTCACCTGTCCCTTTGCTTTCTGGCCTCACAACAATTTATTACATACTGAAGGGTCCTCTTGCAGTCCATTCTATTTTCCAGCTTGAAAGTAAAGCAACTTACTCTGATTACTTACAGGTGAGTTTTATCTAAGTTCCCACTGTATTGAACACCTGTGGTTTTTACTTCAGTCATCTGCTGGGATGCTTTATTACACCAAGCTAAGTTACTCAAGTTTGCGACCCGGAGCAGGCCTGTCACCTTGACTGTCAGCAACCAACACCCTCCCCCTGTTCCACCCCTATTTCCTGCCCTCCCTGGTGCCAAGTTATTTTAGTCAAAGTTTAACACAAGGGCTGAAATAGCACCAAAACCAAGAACAGTTGTGCAAATACCTGGGACAGCTTCCACATTCAAGATTTCAGCAGCATCAGATGCTCCCAGAAAGCAACTGAAGCATCCAGCTGTGTACATCATGGAAATGCTTCTGGGCTGATACAAGAATAAGACATTAAGACTCGTATCTTAAAAATGCTGCTTTCAAACTTTGCAAGGCCCCTCCCCACTGAGATCCAAGGCAAAACAGGGTAAGTGAGCTGCACTGCACTTTAATTGCACCAATACAGTTAAATACGAAATGGAGAAAGCAACTCTACATAGCAAATGGAAACCAAGCACTTACACAGTCAATCTGAGAGACATGCAGACTATTTAGTCTCAACCCAGCTGTCCATGCACAGATTCCACTGCCATTTTTGGTTAAAATTACTTTGAATGCAAACCAAATGTTCGCTTTTAGGTTCATGTGGAATTGGCACGTAGTTGAGAAACAAGCTTTCCTCCCTCCTAAGCCAGCCCTCATACGAGGGGAGGGCAGGACTGCATAGGTGCTCGCGTACCAGCAAAGCAGCACTGGCTGTCACCCCTCTGCTACCAGGGGTTGAAATGAGCACCACTTTCCTGAACGCTTGATTCCTTCCCTCCCTTCCCCAACAAAGGGGCAGATCCTGCTCTTCTGCCAGGAGAGCTATGCAACGGGCATTAACACTACTGAGTTAGACACTGATCAGCTGGGGAAAGAGTTCACTGGCAAAGCTATCCTCCCAAGCCTGGTCAGTGGCAAGTGGAGAGGACATGTCACTGAAGGGTGATGGGGACCCTTCATACCCAGAGTCACTACAGGCATCCAACAGATAGCTTGAGGCTGCAGGGCTACAATGAGAGGAAAGCAGGTGAGAGAAACCCAGTTCAGGCATGAAGCTGTCTACAGGTTCCTCTTTCACAGATACTGGGACCTCAGGGACAGCTTTGTCTTCAGACGGAGAGAGAGATACTTCTTCAATTTTCACTAGCATATTGGTTTGGCTGCCCATCTTAACAGGAATCTCCAGCATTAGGGGCTTTGTGTACACGTGATCAAACCTTATCAGTTCATTAATGGCCTCCAGCTTGGCTGATGGGGACCCCAAAGAAGGAGAGGGGGAGGGTGGTATGGAATTTGTTTCTCCACAGATCTCTTCCTCCAGCTTCTGCAGGCAGGTTGACTCCAGATCAGTGTATTTGAGAAACATGTCTGGTTCCAGACTGTCCAGAAAGCCCAAGAGCAGATCAGACTGCAGAACGAAACACTGTTTTAGAAAGACAGCCTACTACTGTTATGCAAAAACATGAGCTGTGGCAATTATTAACCCTCAACTGGAAGTTAATGTCTGCTAACATAATCCCAGAACTAGAACAGACATAAAATTATCAAAACAGGCAGGAAAGGCAATTAATTATTTTTCAGAAAAGTGTGTCCATTAAAAGGTACTGCCAATCACTACAGAATTCTACACACATTTGATATTCAGAGCCTCTGTTAGAAACTCCAACTTCTCAGGGCCATCAGGTACCACAGCGTCCGCTGGCTTCACACTGCAAGTAGCAGAGCTTTGCTTCAGACCTATCCTTGCATTCCTGGAAGCCATTCATAAGGGACAGGCTCCAGGTCTGACCAGCTGTGTCAAGTGATCAAGTTTGTTTTCAACAACAGCAAGAGCAGAGTATGCTCCTGGTATTTGTACATGCTTGCAAGGAGCTGAAAGACTGCTTCAGGAAATATCCCCCAACATTTCATGGAAACTGGACTTGAATAAATTGCACAAACTCCTGTGTATACCAAACAGCTGCTTTAACCCAGAAATACAGTATTCCAGGTGCAGAAAATCAGATGACTTCGTATCATGAAGTTATGACACTAGCATTAAGTCCACACTGATTCTGACTTTGAGAGGCATTCTGCATAGGAGTGTGGGTGCTCACCTCTGAGTCTGAAGAGTCACTGCCATCAGAATCCATGTGGAAGTGATCAGAAATGGTGACTGCTGGGCCTGCACCTGCTGCAGAGGAACACGTAGTCTGAGTGCTGCGGACTCAGCGGACCCGGTCACCAACCTAATCTCATCCACCTGCGATTCCTCCACAAACTGTGTCAAGGGCAAAAAAAAAAAAAAGTCCAGTCAGCCACCAGCAATGTTCTGGGCAGACACCGCAGTACAGAATTCTGAAGATCATGCTCTTCGAGCAAAGGCATCAGAATCAGATTCCCCACTTGCTCGTGCTGCAGGAATCTGAAGGTAATGCCACTTCCAATCTGGTTCAACCTTCCATTGATTTGCAGATATTTTGTTTACCATTTTCAAACGGGAACCTGACACCCCCCACCCCCCACTGGAGTCCTATCCTCTTCGGACAGGCACATACAACTGTAACCGTTACCACTGCACTTCTACAAAGTAAGGTAGAAAAGGTGATGAAATAGCCTTGGAACAGCTTGGAACCTCGCTGCCGCCACCACCCACCCTAACCACCACGCCCACTTAGGGCCCTCTATCAGACCCGCGGGAAGAGGCGAGCAGGTTTCCGCCGGGGGTACTCGTCCCCGCCCACTGCCACGCAGCTCCCTCGGACGTGGGTAGTTCCTGGCAGGTGGCGCCCAGGACAGTGAGACCGGCGGCAGAGGGCTCACCTTGGATTCATTCTCCTCCTCCTCCATCTTCAGAGCATCTAGGCCCAGGCGGCAACGGAGCTCCTGGTTCTCCAGGGTGAGGTTACACGTCCTCTCCCGCAGCAGCTGGTTTTCCAGCAGCAGCTTCTGGTTCTGCGGAGCTACCAGTGAGCCAGGGAGACCGCAGGAGGCCGCAGCGCGGCCCGCTCCCGTCTCGCGGGCCCACCCAGTGCCTCAACCCGGCCCCATACCTCTTCCTCCAGTTCCACCACCTGCTGCTCCAGCTCCGTCATCCGCGCCTTCTTCCTGTCCCGGGCGCTCTGCGCCGCCACGCGGTTCTTCAGCTTCCTAAGGGACAGCACAGGGCAGGGCGACAGCCGGCGCGGTGACACCCTGCGGACAGACGCCACGCACGGCGCTGCAGGCGGGCGGCCCCACTCACCTGCGCAGCGCCTTCTCCTCCGGGCTCAGATGGGTGAGCCGCTGCCGCTTGCGGGCCGGCTGCGGGGTCTCCAGGCCCGTGGGGCTAGAGGTGGCGCCTGCTGGCAGGACAACGGAGAGCTGCCGACTCGCTGCGGGGCCGGAGGGCTCACCCGCTTTGCCCGAGATGAGAAGCAGCCGCGGGGCCGCGGCACCGGGTAACGCTGCCATGGCCGGAGCAGCAAGACGGAGCAGCAAGACTGAGCAGCAAGACGCCGCCCGGCGCCACAACTTGCGGCGCTCTCCGCCCACCCCGGCCCCGCCCGGATTTCTACTATCGTGGCTCTTTCTGATTGGCCGGGGCGGCGTGACGTTGCACCCAGGCTAGCGCGTGATTGGCTTGCGGCTCAAAGCAAGCGGGGAAACGAATTGCATCAGATGGGGGGCGGGGGTCGGGGGGGGGGGGGTCGTCACTGGAGCTCGTGGCGGGCTGGGAGCCTCTTCGGCTCGGCCCGGCCCGGCCCGGCCCGGCCGCCGTGTTGCAGTTGGGGCACTGGCGGGGACCGCGCCCGGTCAGAGGTGGCAGTTAAAGGTCTCTTGGCCACCCTCCCAGAGGCGAGTGTCCCAAAGCTGTCCTGACCAGAACCTGAGGGAGAAGTACAACTTCCGTGGGTACACGAGTGTCAAGAATGGATCTATCGCAGGTGCCGTGAGTCTGGGCTAAGAACTGAGCTAAAAAGAATCAGAGGCAGCGTGGAAGTCAGTGAGTGATGAGTTGCAGAGGGCATGCCGAAATACCTGAGGGTTGTCCCCTGAGCCCAGGCTGTTCCTCAAGAGCAGCAGCCGTGTGTGATGAAGCAGTCTGTGTACTTCTGGGGCTCTCTAGTGAAGAACATCACCATACCACAACGGGTCAGTGCCAGACCTGAAAGGGTTTGGGCCCAGACAAGACCAAGTTGTGCAAGGGAAGGCTGCAGGAGCGGTGCACACGGGCAGGCCCCTGTGCAGCACGCCAGCAACCGGCAGCCACGGCGCAGCTGGCCTCAGCTCAGTGCCTGACCCTTCCCATGCTTTGCAAGTGGCAGTTGCACACGACCCGAGTGGCTATGAAATATTGAAACTTTGCTTACTTTCATTTAATTCTGCAATTTGTTGCCACACTAAAGTGAGATTAATGAAGGCGTTAAGTGGTAAAGAACAGACATGGGCTTTAGGAGCTGGGGGGCACCAGGGTGCTGTTTTGGCAGCACCCCAGTGGTGGAATTCTGCCAGGCTTTCGTGATACAAAGAGCAAACTGTGTCCATAAGTTTGTGTTTGTTCTTTCCTGCTCATTGCAGCATGACATTCAGTTAAGGGTGGGAGTTCACCTTTCTACTTGGACACCTTTGTGAAAAACCCCATGACTTTTGATAAGCCCTTCAGGCTGAGTGCACAAATGTTGTTGGTCCTGATTTCCACCATTGAAAACTAACAAAATGCAGGTCCAGTAATACTCTTTTCTGATTTGAGGGTGGCAAGAATCTGGAATAGGCTGCCCAGGGAGGCTGTGGATGACTCCTCCCTGGGGTGTTGAAGGCCACGTTGGATGAGGCCTTGATCAACTGAGTCTAGTTGAGAGGTGTCCCTGCCCATGGCGGGGAGGTTGGAGCAGATGATTTCTGAGGTCCTTTCCAACCTGAGCCATTCTAGGATACTCTGATCTCAAGTAAGTTGCCCTTTTGTACAACAAACAAACTGCCTCTGCTTGTGCTGCTTTGTGATATTCATGGCCATGCTGTTGAGACCAGCTGTGATGTCATTTGCTGTATGGATATTTGGATTTCTTTCCATTGTGGCAAAAAAAAACTTTCTGTGATTTTGTTTTCCTGTTTAATTTTATATAGAAACAGGGCAGGAGCAGTTTCTCCTTTTGCAACAAACAATTGTGATCATGAATAAACTAAGTGCAAGGACATGTACACTGGGAGCAGTGGACGAGCCATGTCACAGTGATGTGTGACCAAGCACAAAACCAGAAGGTGCCCTTGGCACCAGTGGTGTCCACTATTACTGAATACAACAATGGCATCCATCATATCTGCAGCTGGCAAAGGAAGGGCCTGGCAACCTGCAATCTTGTCATTTTAGCAGTGTTGGTAAGACTTGGTGTGGTATAGTGACTGAGAAAGTTTAGGCTCACAGATACTGCGTTACTGCTATTAAGATACATAAAGTCTTTTATTAGATATATGGTTAGGTCACTGGATAAGAATGGTAAGAACTGGATAAGCTGGTCTTGAGTTGACACTCATTCAGAAAGCTGTAATTGAAAGATTTCAAGTTTAATTCTTACTTCCACCTCTGTTTTATTGGTTGGTTGTTTTTGTTTTGTTTTTTTTTTTAAATCTCCGTTTACACTTTCTGTTTTCTCCATTTTTCTTTTTTTTCAGTTGGTGTATTCAAGCCCAAGATTCACATGACAGTGCTCTTGTTACTCAAGAATGCTTCTCACTCTGCCTTTCAGTTCAGCACCATTATCCATCCAAAGGATGTGTTGATGAGGATACTGTTGGTTGTCCTGCCAGAAACAACATTAGTTCCTGCTAATGCAGCTTTCCTGTATGTTCCAAGTGGCCAACCCACCAAAGGAAACAGCTTTGTTCAAGAAATATTTGTTTAACAAAGGCTTTGCCCTTGTGTACTATTTGATACAAAGAAATTAGTCAAATGCCATCTATTTATGAAAAAGGCAAAACAGAGAAGGAAAAGAAAATGGAAGAGTAGGGTGTAAAGACAGTTCGACTAAAAGGCATAGTCTGAGAAAGAGTTTGTTTGCCCAGCGTGTGTCTTGAAAACACTTGGAAAGTGGCCCCAGGCCTCAAGCTTGTGTCAACAGCTGGACTATTCCCAGAACTGTATCACTAGCTGAATAAATGAGAAGGGGAACTGCCTGTAGCATAAAATGAGGTTGTTCCAAGCCTGTAGTGTTTGTAATGACAGAAAGTAACCCTCACCTTTCTGTAAGAGACTCTGCTGACCTAACTGCTGAGCTCCTTGTTCGCCAAACGGGAGGCACTTCACTTTGGCCACCTTATCCAGTTGTCTGGCTACTGGCAACACTTCCTTCTAGTCTTAACAGCTCCAGGCTCTTTGGAAACATACAGAGGGTGCGTGCTTGCTCTTAATTGCTGCAGTAGGTGGAGACAATTCATCACTTTTCAGCAGTTCTGGTAGTCTGGTAGGAACAGTGACACACCTTTTCTTTAGCAAAAGGCAATCCTGCTGTAGCATGAGGAATTACACAGACTGTCATTTGCCCACCATGTGTTCCTGCTCAGCTGCCTGCCTGCTGTAGCACAGGATGTGGGCTTCTCTTAACACCATCTAAAGCAGTTCCTGCAAAAGGTGATTTTTTTTTTTTTTTTTGCTCATCGATCATCCCTTCTCCATTAATACTTCAAGAGCCTACCTCAGTGGAATCTATGTACCACCGGAGAAATGTGGAAAAGGTCCAGTGAGCCCAGCTTTGAACACCAAGTCTTACAAACCTGTGTACCTTTCATCCCAGTTCCTTATGTTCCACCTCACATATGTTGCTGGTACCTGTTGCTGTCCAAAAATTACAAGGAACAGTGGGCAGATCTGTTTTAGTTCCACCTTAGAGCTGTGTAGTGGGTCACAGGGCAAGGCTGGAAATTCTTGCTTTGATCATCTCTATGGCTCAGCCCTCTGACCTAGGTGATTTTGTGCTGAGGCAGTTTCTATCAGAGTTGTACCGTAAGTGTACCTCTTGTTACAACTCTTCCTTCAGAACTTTGTGCTGGACTTCTGTCTGCATTTTCCCACAGTGGTGTCCTAGCCTCTGCAGGCAGCATCAGTTGACTTGGGCAGCATGTATCTTGTGACAGAGATCACATACCCTTGTAGTAGTCTTCTCTGTCTCCTCATCCCAAGATAATTTGTTCTCCCATCACCACAGGTAACAAAGTCTTGCTTCTAATTCGCCAGGGAAGTCTGGGATGACTCAGACAATGCTGTGAAGTGTTTCTGTGACAAAGATACCCTGAAAGCTGGCTAGAGGCCGAGCCTCCTACAAGGCATTTTTTTTTAGGGAAATAGGATCTCCCTTCACTGTCATTGGAGTTCCCAGCAGCCACAGGCACTGAAGCTCACCTTGCAGCTCTTCAGGGTGGCTGGGTAGCATTGCCTGCATTCAGAGAGGTTGTGCCCTGTTCTGGGTTCAGCAGTGGCTCAGCGGCCATAGATTGCATGGTGTCCCTCATCACAAAGGCAGGTGGAAAGCACACCTCCCAGAGCTGCAGATGTGTGTATAGCAACTGATTAACTTAATTGATAGACATGGGAACCTCCATTGATGTCCTCTCCTGTACTAACCTTTCTGCATCACGTATTTTTGGGAGCAAAGGTGAGGGTAATACACTTAGTGGAGAGGATGCAATGAGGGCTTCGCTGGAGGTGATGTTGCAGAACGTGCTCGGCAAATGCCAGAAGGGCTGAGCTTTTGCTGCCCCAGTGGACCGACTGCCTGTGTTCTGCATCTTGTGTGTTTAATATGTTGAGCAAGCTTTCTGAGGAAACCAGCCAGATGTTGAAATCTCACACACCTAAAAGTTCCTGTTCCAGTAAGTTTTTCTGCTTGCACATCCTGGTTCAGAACTGGAAAGTACTCTGAGAGGTAGACAACTGTGCTTAAGATAACTTCATAAAGACTACTTCCTATTGGCAGAAGTTAGCTCCTCCTTGGAGCAGTGCCAGCTTTTGACAGGAAATACCTCCTCTTATTTCTTAGTCATTTGCTAGGCTTTGAAATTCCTTTAGAAGTTCAGGAACCCTGAGAATCCTAGCAACTTTAGTGTTTTGTAGATTTAGAATTACCTCCGTGTATTCTTTCACTTGCCTTCACCCAGTTCTGCCTGTCGTGCACAGAAGCCTCTCTCCAGTTGTTGTAAGACCCCCTTTGTGACTGAGAGGGAGGAAGGTCATGAATGTCAGGTGAGGAATCAGTTCTGTCTCACCAGAGGTTCACCTGGGAGGCTATCACTTGGATCCTCTGTCTCCTCAGGTTACTGAGGTGCTGGATGCTCAGCAGGGACAGGTGGCAGCGTTCACTGCCACACTTCCTTCCCTGCCTTGTTTATTTGCTCTGCTAGCACCTGACTAATAACTTTTATATAAATCATCAGGGGCACCTGAAGTCCTTTATATATTAATTAAATAGATCAGATGCTGTACTTGAATGTGGGAAATTGAGTGCTTTAAGTTGACTAACGACAAGTGCCAGACAGGTCTGTAATTTTGGCGAGTCCATAGTACAAGAGATAACCTAAGCTGAATGAATAGTGGCTTAGCTCACCTTCACGTGAACAAACTAGTTGTTAACGTTAAAATACCTTTGTTTTGTTCGGTCCCCTTGTAAGACTGTTTTTTGCTTTGGTAGTCAGAAGTGGTACAACCTACTTGTCGGCTTCAACCCTAGGAGCTCTTCATACTCTGGGGTTTATCCTCTGCAATGTTTAGCAGCCGATATATTTGATTTCTTAATCACGTGCTTCAAATGTATTTGGTGTGGTTTAGATATTGTTCCCTTTAAAGAGCATATTGCTCGCAGCGGGGCCACACGAGCAGCACCTCGGAGCAGCAGTGACGGTGTTACCGGCAGCAAGGCGGCGGGGCCCGTGCCCTGCTGTCCCGTAGGTCGCGTTTCGCTCACCCCGGCGGTGCCTGCGAAGGGCTTGCTGAGCCGAGGCGGCCACCTGCTGGCTGCTCTGCCTCAGTGCACCTCGGCAGCTCTGCGTGCGCGGCAGTGTGGGGGTGACCTGAGCAGCGATGGAGAGAGCGCCACGTATCAACGGATGAAACCGCTGGTGCTGCTTCAGGAGTGGAGACTCATAAAGCGCTCGAGTATGACTGAAGAAAGCTTTCGGTCGGTCCTAAGCCTTTGTGCTGTGCAGCCGTGTCTCCAGAGGCGCAGAACAATAACTTTACGTGATGATGAAAAAGGGCAGACGCGTCCATGACCTTGCATTCGGTTGGTAAGGGACAGCTTGCTTCCAGCACTTACTAGGAAGCACAGCGATCTCGTTTGCTTATGAAATACGCTGTAGTGATATTGGCTTCTGCAGAGCACCATGTTAGAACATTGTAGGGAACATGGACAGTGGTCAGTTGCTGAAATCGGCTGGAAAGGCAGATGTGGGGGTGTCAGTGGGACAGACTGCTCTCCTTTACCTGCCCATGGACACTTGATCTGCTGTGAGGGCGTCTCAGATACAGTTAGCTGTAAAATGAAGGATCTCAAGTGTGATTTAGGAAATGCTTTAGTGAAAAACTCAAGTTTTCTCCCCAGCTCTCCAACACTGCATTGTAAGACAGGGGTTATATGAATCTGGAGCAGCACACCTCAGTTAGAAGCAGCCCTCGGATTCAGTGGTAGGTGTAAAGAGCAAAGGGAAGTTGTCCTCTGCTCTGTCAGGAGGGCCAGGGCAAGGCAGCACTGTAAGGAACTGGACAGCACTCCACTCCCAGGCCTGCCTGTGGGATGGTGCTGCCTGGGCTCTTTAACCCCAGAGAGACTCTTAATTACGTGCTTAAAAGCAGTTTTCACAAGTTGTAAAACATCATTGACTGCAGCATAAAATACTTCATGCTGTAGTCTTTCCATCTTTCTTTTGACCACTGATTGTAATTTGTTCATAAAAGTTTTAATTTTATTCCACTACTCTGAGATTACCAAGCTGGTTTGCATTGCTTATGTTCTTCTGCCTCACAGGGATATTAAGCACATCCATGGAAAATACATCTCAGTCTAATATTGTGGTTTAAGGACTCTTTAAATTTGGTCGATCAAAAGCAACTTTTAAACTCAGGGATGAGGATTTCACATAGAGCTCATTCTTAGCCACAGCCCCCCTTTGCCACTGTGTGTTCATAACACTTTTATTGGTTGGACTCAGCAGTGATGGGCTGGGGGGGGGTGGTGGCATGGTGGTCTGGGTTTTGTTTTTTGAAGGCTTTGTTTGACTTGGTTTGGGTTTTCAAGCCGTAGCTTGTGAAACTTACATTGAATACCTGGTAGTTAAAGGGAAAACCAGTCAAGATCGACATTTAGTCTTTGCCAGACTTAGGGAACACTGGATAATCTGTCAAGAGGCTGGGCTGTCTTAAGAAAACACTTCACTGAAAATCAAATGTTTTCTTTGCTATGCCAATAGCTGATACTGAGTGCTGGGGAGGGTCCACCAGTACTAGAAGACAAACAATTTGGTGCCAAAACAGCAGAGCCAACAATGCTTTGCTTTCAGGGTATTTTTTCTTAATATCTCTGGGCCTCTGGCCTTAACACCTCCCCTCAATAACCTGAGTCCTTTCACATTCCTTAAGCATCCTCACCAAGCAGAAGACAACACATGCTGTGACTAATCTGCTGCTGGGCACAGATGGACGTCTGGCGACTCATGCAGGATGTGTGACAGCTGAGCTCCACCAACCTCAGCCCTGCCACTGAGGGACACTGTTCTGTACCAAACATTTACATGCACACATTTACTTTATGTCCTTTCCTTAACATGCAAATACAGTTACAAAAGTTCCATGCTGATTAAATGGAATACAATTAGAATGGATTATTTTATTTAAAAGACATAAAATAAACCATAGAATGTTCCTTGGACAGTAGAACTGAAAACGCTCCGTTTCTTACGTATTTTCCTGCTGCCTTAGCTTCCCCTTAGCTTTTCAGGATGCCGCTGCAGTATCCATAGTCCAGAGCCTCTGATTTTCACAAAATTTGCAAGAATGTACTATCTTAAGACCTCTGCTCTGCCCTTAAGCTTGGTTAAAATTAGCTAGCAAGTTCGGAAGAGCGCTGAGGTTGACAGGCAGCTAGCATGTGTTTATTGTGGAAAGAGGGGAAAAGAGGCTCTGCAGAGGGCTCTAGAGTCTGCCGTGTTCGTGGTGACTGCAGAGATGTGACAGAGGGCAGCCTTCGGACGTCTTCAGCCAAATGTGTTCTCAACTCCAGGGATGGCAGGACCAAGGAAACTGTGTTCCTAGCTCATTTAATGGTGAGAATGGGTGGCAGGTGTGCTGTGAGTGGCTACTCCATGCTGGTTTCTTCTTGCCTGATGTGCAGAGGTGTGCTTCTTGTGAAATATTTGTTTGGGGCTTTTTTGGTATAACACTCATCAGAGTGGCATGTTGGAGCTTTGCTCTTTTCTCAAGAGCAGCATGGGGAACGAGAAGGGTTCTAAAATATCCACCTCTTTGCAAGGGAAATGAGATGTGGGAAGTTTTGCCTCAAAGTCATTCTCTACTGTTGATTGTTCTCTTCTGAGGAAGAATCCCAAAATCATTTAGGTTGGAAGAGACCTTTACAAGCATTAAGTCCAACTCTTAACCCAGCACTGACAGGTCACCACTAAACCAGGTCCCTCAACACCACATCTACAAGGCTTTTAAACTCCTCCAGACATGAGGACTCCACCACTGCCCTGGGCAGCCTATTCCAGAGCTTGGCAACCATTTTGGGAAAGAAAGTTTTCCTCAGATCCAATCTAAACCTGTCCTGGCACAACTTGAGGCCATTTCCTCTTGTCCTATCACATGCCACTTGGGAGAAGGGCCTAGGGCATGCTTTCTCACACCAGCAATCTCATCATGTTCAGACTGTGGCTCTTGCTGTCCTCGGCTGCACTTACAAATGCCTGAGACTTCTGTATCTCAGACCTGAAGCCTCAGTCTGTTATGTAGGAAGGAAGCTCATTAGAAATACTGGATCGCTTTAATGACGGACACTCCGTGCTCTCCCTGGAATCTCTTGCCTGGATTTCTGCCCAAGCAGAGGGAACTTGGTGACCTGAGACCTAGTGCCTCATGTCACTCCTCAGCATTCAGCTCTGGGACAACTGCAAAAGCGATTAAACCATGTCTGTAGGCCAGGGCCTTGGAGAGTTTAGCAAGGTGGATCCAATCTTCAGCAAATTTTATTTTAGGGGTAGGACACTGCCCTCATGCCCATAGTTTTTGCTGGTTAGTTTACAGATTTATTTGGCTGCCATTCACATTCCTAACAGCCTAACCTGCAGAAGCCCTACTTCTACTCTTATCTCCTAGGGAATATCCTCAAAGTGCTGGTATTCCATTAACAACAGAGGCAGGGAGCTTACCTATAACATTGTTTCACTACACTGATTTTTATCTCCAGTGGGACCCCCCTCTTGGAAGCTAGACCTTGTAAGAAAGATGAACCCATGTAAAAGTATTTCATAGTACCTGTGGACAGGGGACAAGATTATTGTTGAATTGTCTAATCTGGGTAATCCTTGTTTTCTTGATAATTGAATTTGAAATCTAATATCTCAAGGTATTTATGTAATTTTTGAACGTGTAATAGGAAAAAAAGAAGAGAGGGAAAATGAAATATCTAGTGTTCACTGACGCCCCATGAGGGATGCAGTAAAACACAGGCAGTTGGCTGACATCTGAGTCCCTACACTGCTGAAGCAAACGGATATCCGCTTTACTGACCAGCGGGCACAGACACGGCATTCTTGGCTTTTCAATTTCACAGCTAAGAATCAGGACTCTCAGGTTGTTCCCAGCTTTTGTAGGACTAAAACTGTGTGTTACATACACACCGAGCTCTTGTCTTGGTCTTTTAGAACTCTCACATTTTCAATTCCCATCTCTGCTTCTAGAGCTGCTCTTCTCAAAACTATTTTAGCTTGCTGATTGAGTTTAAAAATAACCTTCTCCACTCTGCCCCTGCCTCCTGCCTTTAGCCCTGGTCTCTTTCCTGATCCAGTTTGCTACACAGTTCACAAAAGTTACCTTGGCATTAAGCAAGTGGCAAGGGAAGAACTGTTTAAAATAGATGCTTTCCTCAAAACAGGCAAACTACTGCCAAGTATGGCGTTGTACTTAGTAAAAACTCACCAGCTGGCACATCCAGCGCTATGGCTGTCCTTAGGCTCCAGCTGTACCTGGCACAGAGCAGGACAAGTACGACAATGCTGTGTGGTTCCTGCAAGCTGTGTAAGGGTGCCCTGCTGGAAGACGTTCTTTGAGAGGCACCATTCATTCATAACCCTTCATCTGACAACCTGAGCGCACCCACGGTCCTCTGACATCGACATTCCAGTTCTCCTTGCTGCCAATAACCCAATGACAGACCTGCTGAGAGCAGGACAGTTGAAAGACCTTGACCTGCAACAGCTTAGGGCATAAGCTGAGTGGTGTAAGGACCTTTGCAAGAAAGACATCCTGACTGACGTGCAGGGCATGAAAACCTGCCAGTGACTGCAAATGACTTGCTGTTGGCTCTTTGGAAGGCATGAGAGAACAGCAGGTTAAAAAGTTTGGGTATGGTTTGCCTAAAGTACTGAGACTTTCTCCTCATGACATGTGCACTGTTCTAGTTAACAGTGACCTTCTCATCGTCACAGAATGTCTGCCTACAGGTCAGCTTTTGCTCTAAGTTGTGAAATTTCACCGACTCGGCATGGAGAAAATCCACAGTTCTCAGTGTTTAACTTGTTCCTACAGCAATGGTGATTTAGGAAACCCTGTGCTAAGCACTCACAGGTGAATGTGAGGAAAATCATGCACAGGTACACTGCAGTAAGGGATTAAACTGCTTCTGTTCCCTACACCAGATACGGTGCACTCCTGAGGTCCTGCTGACACAACTGTCACCTGGAACTGGCATGTGTTGGCCACATCTGCTTGCGCAGTGCATTTTCTGTTGCTGCTAGGCTAGAGCAGCACAGCCAGCCCACTGTCAGCTCGCTTTCTGTGCATGCCATACTTCTGTGGCCTTTCATTTGCTGTACTTTGGATTGTGGGGCTATTTTGGGGCTTGTGGTACAAGCACAGAGTATGTTCCTGTGATCCCTTTGTGGCGCTTCTTCACTGAAGAACGCATCCATGATTCGTTGAGCTGATGAGTCTCACTAAGGATGCCGTTACCTTGACTTCAGTGTGACAAAGTATATTTAGGAAAAGAGCCAGCAATTTCTAGACTGTGGTATTATTCCCTCTGCCAGTTGGTTAGAGACTCACCCCAGAGCCAAGCCTGCTTCGAAAAGTTGTGCTTCATAGCAAGGGATCCCACTAACCTCATGGGATCAAGTTTGTCTAATCCCCCATTGTCACCGATCGATACTTTTCGGTTCCATAACGTCTTGCGTCGCTAGAGTTCCAAACCGTAGCCGTACGCACTTTCAAAGCAGACCTCTTGCTCCAATCGAGCTCTCGCAGCGAGACTGAAGGAACTAACGCAAGTTTCCGCGGCTCGCACCCACCGGCCGGCCAGAGCTCGGGATGCGGTCGCCGCTCAGCCGCACCTGCGTAGCGTTGGCTCTGAGACTCGGGCCCGTCGTGCCCGTCCTGCACACCGGTGAGGAGCCCGCCGGATGCGGGCAGGCTGCAAGAGATAGCAGGCGTCGGCGGAACGCACGGGCGCCGCTGAGCAGCGACCCTCCAGAGCGAGCCGGCGACTCCGGCACATGCCGTTACCGAAACGGCTCTTGCCCGCGCCGCCCGGTCCCGACACCAGCTCCGGGGCTGCAGTCGCGCCGCGGGCACGCCTGGGACTTTATGCCTAACGCACTCGGGCATTTCCCGGCGCCGGTGAGGGGCCGGGTGGCGGCAGCGAGACGCGGCAGCGCCCGGAGGCGGCTCCGGCTGGCACCCCCCCGGTCCGGAGACCGCCGTTCCGCGCCGACAGCCTCGTCGCCGGCGGGACAGACCCCGACGGAAGCGGGCCTGGCCGTGCGCACAGGCCGCCGAGACCGCCGCTCGCGTCCCGGGAGCGCCCAGCCCGGCCCTGCAGGCCCGGCCGCGTGGGAGGCCGACTTCCAGCGGGGCCTTCCCGGGCGTCCGTGGCCGCCGCGCCGGGCCCCGCTGCTGCGCTCGGCGGGGCCGCGGGCAGTGAGTGTGCCGAGGGAGGGACGGAGCGGGTCAGAGCCGCGCAGAGGGCGGGGATAACCCCGCGGTGGCCGTCACGTGGAGCAGATGAAAGGGAAGCGGCTTGGCAGGGCGGAGAGCAGCCGGGGCGAGGGACAGGGAGCGCGGGGCAGGCGGCGGCGAGCGGGGCGCAGCGCGGCGGGAGGACTGCTGCCATGGGGCACTGACCCGCCCGGGACCCCGGCCCCGGAGCTGGAGCCACTCGGGAGCGATGCGTGGCGGCGGGGCGCCGCTCTCAGCCGCCGCGCGATGAGGAGCTGCGGGGCCGGCGCGGGACTGGCCGTGCCGCCGCGGCTGCTGCTGCTGCTCGGGTTGCTGCTGGCCGCGGCCCCGGGTGCGGCGCTGGGCAAGGAGACGGCGTTCGTGGAGGTAGTGCTCTTCGAGTCCAGCCCCAGCGGCGACTACACCACCTACACCACCGGGCTGCAGGGCCGTTTCTCCCGCGCGGGGGCCACGCTGAGCGCCGAGGGCGAGATCGTGCAGGTGAGCGCCAGCCGGGGGGCGCCGCCTGCCCCAAGATGGCTCCGCGGGCTCGGCCGCCCGTCACCTGGCGGCACAAAGCCTGGGCCGGGCCCGTCGCTCCACGTGCGCCGCGCGGCCTGGGGGCGCCGCGGCCGCGGTGACAGATGCGCGCCCGCGCACAAAGGCCGCGGTGCCGGCGTGGCCGCCGAGTCCCGGTCCTCACCTTGCCGGCGCGGAGCCCAGCGGAGCGTGGCGCCGCCGCTTTCCCCATTTGACAGCCCGGGGTGCGGAGCGGCGGGAGCNCCGCTCGCTGCCGGCCCCGGCGCCGCATCCCCACGGCACGGGATCCGGCCAGGTCCCCGAGCGCTGTCCCGCGAGCCGATTTTCAGTAACCCTTGCGCCGGGCGAAGCTGGTCCCAGAGCCGCGCTTGCCTTTTTCGTCAGAGCCATCACTGGTGTGCGTTCGAGCGCAGGCAGGCTTCACTCCCGCGGAACTCCGGAGCTGCTTATCTCACTCCTTTATTTTTTTTTTCCCCTTTGGCTAAGTAAAGAAAAATTACTTTAATGGTGTTTTAATAAGTTTGACTGTTAAGCAATTGCCAATAGCAATCCTTGTATCTCATTAACACCGAGGAGTTTGTTTGCTTGAGTTCTGTGTATGTACACACAGACACACACACATATATATATATGCGTTTAAAAAAATTAGCTGGGTGCAAGTAAGTTCAAAATACACCTGGTACAGCTCTAAAAACGTGAATGCAGTAATGTAAAAATTGGTTGATTTTTTTTTTTTTTTTTNTTTTTTTTTTTTTTTTAATCTTTCAAAGTACCCTGCTCTGAGTCCTCGCTGTTTCAACAGGGAGGATTGTTACAAAAGTTAATGTGCTAGCGGAAGAGTTGCGAGGACCAGCTATTGGTGTAAGTGGTGGTAGAGGGCAGAGAGATTGACCAGCGCGTTGGTGTTCCTGACGTTTCACCAAGGCGCTGGCAGGGGCTCAGACGGACCGCGGCGTTTCTCTGCTTTTGATCATTACCAAACAGCGCACCTGAGACGTAGCACCTTGCCTTTGGGCTTAGCCAGAGACTCTGAAGGCGCTGCTGTTGTGTCGGGTGACGGTGTTGGGAGCAGGGTAGAGGCCATTTACCGAGGTCATCCTTTCCCTGAGCTTGTGAGCGAAAGCGGAGAAAAGCACCGTGTGGTTAAGACTCCAATTTGCACAACTTCAGAGAAGTGCATTCCAGGGGCTTTGTAGCTCCTTTGACATCAACTCTCTGCTTCCTTCTCATACCTGAGCAGACAGCCCCCCTTTAGGAAAAACTACAGGGATGGCTGAATTGTGTGGCAAATCTTTCACAGTCATTTATCACTCAAAAACTGCTTTGCTTGTTCATTCGTGCCTGTGTGGTGAGTGGGCCGTTTCTTCCCCCGAGCCAGCCTGTGTGCTGGGTTTCTTCAGAGAAGAGCATGTGGCAGATGTTGTTCCCGAGCTGCTGGACTGAATCCTGGCTGTCAGATTGTCGATTGCATGCAGCATCTCTTGTCGATGTTGCGTTTCAGTCACCTCCTGAAAATGGGTTCTTCATGGACAGAGTTTCAGAGCTGTGACTCGCCTGCCTTAATTCATCTGGGCTGTATATTTGTGGAATCTGCTGCTCTTTAAAGCCGACTGTGAGATTCAGAAAAGGATCATATAGCCAATGCCACTAATAACCTGTCCAGCAGCAGCTGGTGGTGGCACATCAGGGAGGGAAACAAGCTCTTCTTGGCCCCAAACACTTCGCTGCCCTTTCAAGGTTAAGATGTGCTTTTCTTTAGAATGAAATATTAGAAATTCTTGAAAATTGGGCACACATTAAAGAATGGATCAAAAGAGTTGTGGTTTTGGGATTACACAAAGACCTACTTTTGTTTATGTTAATAGCATCAATTACTCATTGGTCTTGAAAGTCTGAACAAAAAAAACCCCAACAAACCACCTTAAGAAACAATGCACTTTCAGCTTTCGATAGGTCATATATTCAATCCTAAACTGGTTATTGGTCAGATTCCTATCCAGCAGTGGTATGCTACTATATTGTTTCTCATGTTATTGTGAACAGGTCTTATTAGGGTCAACTGTCTACCAGAATAACTCTTCAGAGAGATGAAATGTTTGTATGTCGTCTTTCATGTGGCCACAGTTTGTGTTCAGCAAATTCATCCTTAGGTTGCTGTGTCAGCTGGTCCTTAGGCTGCTGGAAGGTCTAACCAGCTCGGTGGTAACTGGCATGCCGAAATATTATGTGTTTCTTGGGGCACTGTACTGGCCATCAGTATGGTGGAGATAGGAAATCAAAGGTGTCTGATTAGAGAGTGATTGTGGAAGCAAGACTTTGTGAAACCTCTAAAATGATATTTTGCTTTAAAACAAATTATGGCTGCCTAACTCCTTATGGTCAAAACTTCTTCTAGTGTTCTGGCCAAAAACTCAGATGTACTTCTGTGTGGCCACAGACCTGCAGTGCTGGAACAGTGAGCATCACTGGTGTGACCAGCAGTGGCTTCTGTTCCCAGAGTGGGACTGCGTGTCTTAATTCTACTGGCAGCTGGGCAAGGTTGTTGTTGCTTCTGCTTGATCCGTAAGGTGTGGAGCATCCAATGCTCTGCTGCTTAGAAAACTGGTGGTGATGGTACTGCTCCAGTGAGATGCTGGGGAAGAGGATTGAACTTAACATTTGTTTTAGGTTGCATAAAGCCCCTTGGCATGTCAGGTACCCCTTGACATGTCAGGTATTTTTTGTGGTGGTTGTTTTGCAAACGGGCAGGTTAAGTTTCTTCTTGCTTGAGCTGAGTGCCTGAAGGCCATTCAAATTGAGGAAGTGGAGTTATTTGTGGCTTTGAGTCACTGTCTTGTTGGATGTTTTCTTTGCTAGCTATCCTCTTAGAATATGAAGACACCTGTGACTGGGTTTATGTTGTTCTGTACTTGTTAACTGTAAAACTGTGGCTTGTAGCAGTGATCCTGAAGACATCAGATGTAATGCTTTTCTCTGGTAAGACTGAGTTCCTAGTACCAGTTTCGAGGGGTTCAGCTTTGCGTTGTCATCATGTCCTTGGAGTGAAGTATCTTGGAGTTGAGCTGTCACTGGCAGGTGGCACTTCCATTCTGATGGAAAACAAAAGAGCTGACACCCTGTGGATGATGAGAAAGGGATGAGAAGGGCTGTTCAGCATTTGCTGTTTCTCTCTTTTGGTACAAAGACAGGAGATCTGCAACATTGTCTTGTATGGGAAGGTTACAGACTCTATGCCTCTGATCTTCAGTCTTTGATGTTGTGAACAGATGCTCATAACAGGCCTATGTTGTGAGGCAAGTGACAACAATCATCTGTGAGGTACCTGTCTTCAGCTGTTGAATCCGAGACTCTCCTGCTTCAGCTGCCCACCTGAACTTGGGTCAGACAGAACCGTCAGGTTTGTTGCTGTTCTGAAGGCCTGCTGAAAGTGAAGAGTTTGTGTTAAATAGGTAAGGAAGCCAAATCACGAACAGAAGAGACTTAAAAGAAAAACTTGAGCTTTCAAAGTGTTTATTTCTGGGTTTTAATTTGTATTTATTTAGTTAGTTTCATAAGGGCTCCCTTTTGGTTATCACAGCATCAGGTGTGTCTGTTGTTACACAGAGCCACGAGTCATTGCTGTGCTTTGGCTCTGCTGCCTTGTGGATTGCAAACCTTGTCACCTAGAGGCTTCAGTTGTTCTTCCTGAGACTATCTGCCTGGTAGGAACAAGACTCCATCTTTGATATATGCATGGAATAGCAAAGTATTTTACAAGTTTTGGTTGTGCAGCTTTTGAAATCTGAGTTCTTTAAAGCATGTGGTCAGGATTTGGAAGCTGAACTGGATGCTGAGATTGTTTTGTGAACTGGCAGGCCTTGGCAGCTCTCTCTGTTATGGGAGAGAGTTGCTAGATTAAAAAAAGGATGAGAAGTGCAGGTTTAGTCCTGCAGACAGCAGGCTCCTCTAGTTTCTGTGGTGTGCTCTGTCTGATCTGAGCTTGGTTGGTACTTACTCTTCAGTAGTTTCTGACGGAAGGATGAAGGTTACCCATGCTCAGAGTTGCCTGGGTGCTTTTGGGGCTGGAATCTCCTACTCCATGGCTGCCAGTTCATTTATTCGTTCATTTATTCGTTCATTTATTCGTTCATTTATTCGTTCATTTATTCGTTCATTTATTCGTTCATTTATTCGTTCATTTATTCGTTCATTTATTCGTTCATTTATTCGTTCATTTATTCGTTCATTTATTCGTTCATTTATTCGTTCATTTAGGTGCTGTGAAAGGAAAGTTGGTTTTGTTTTTTTTTTTTTGGTGGGACTGCAACAGGTGTCTGCAGGTCTGGGTCCTTTACAGGAAAAGGCCAAGATGATCAAGGGAGGGTAATTCACATTTAAAATAAGAAATTACTGAGGTAAAGACTTGCACAGTTACTGTACCTGGACAGCCTTTGCGGAGTGTGTAATGCACAAGTGGATTGCTTGCAGCAGAGTCCTTGTCCTGGCCATCATACTTCCACTCCTTTTTTCTTAAAGTGTAGTCATGCTTTAGTGCATCATGTGCTTGCGCTGGGGGCAGTTGAAGAGAAGCCATTCAAGTGCTTTGCAAGGTCATCCTCCTCTTGTACTGTTTTGTTGTGACACTGGGCACTGTCTTCACCCAGTGAGCTCCAGCCCAGCCGTATCTTTCTGCTTTGGGTCACAAGGAGTTGCCTGTTCTCTTTGGCTTCCCAGTGCAGGATTGTTTGAGTTTTATTAGCTCTTCAATATTTCAATACCCAAAATGTCTCTTAGAATGGAGGTGAAAGGACTTGGTAACTCTTCCTGTGGTAGCAGCCAGCTGTTGTGTGATGTCAACTTGCAGCTGTAGTGGTCTGCTTTGAGGATTCTGTGCTTGTGCCATTCTCTTAAGGTGTACTGCAACACTGTAAGAGAATTTAAGAGGACAGGATCAAAGATTGTGGTGAGATGGCATCTGGTGCTTAAACCTTCTGCAACAACTTCCTTCTCTCTCCTTCAGTTGGAGTTTCATGTCTTGTTTCATATCTTTTGGAAAAAGAAACACCTTATGAAAACAGTTAATATAAACACAAAATTGTCATGGATTTTAAGGACTAGTAAATAATACTTTCCCTGTTTGAAAACTTTGGACTTTGAAGCTTTAGACTATTACAGTACACTATGAATCAGGAATGGAGAGTTAGGAGCACCCGAGCAGACTGTTTCTAAATGAGGCTGAGGCAATACTAAGGAAGCATTTCTAGGTATTACTACAAAGGAGAGGGATGTTCATAAGATAAGGCTCCAAATTCAATGATGAGTTGCTGGCTTTGGAGGAGGCTTCAGGGTCTGTGGTTTTTGCACAGAGCTGTAATAACACCAGAATCCTACCAGAGCCATATCAGCATGCAAGACTGAAACAGTCCCTTGAAAAGGTGGGAGGCATACTATAAGAAAATGAGGTAGAAGATATCTAAGTGTGGAGGAGAAGGTACAATATGGAAAGAGCAAAAAATGCTAATGTGACCTATTTAGAGGAGTAAGAATAAAGTAGGTTAAGAAAGCAAACAGAAGCAGAAGGCTTACAGCACTGTGCCTTCTTGTACTCCAATGCAATTTCTGGTCACTGGCAAGTAAAGGGGAGGGGAATCTAGTGGGGCAAATCAGTCTGTGGGAGTTGGGGTCACTTTCCCATGCGGTCCATATGTGTAGTGAAACCTCTGCACAGACATTTAAGGTGTGTACTGTTGAAGGTCTTGCCCATGATGGCAGAACGCTGACCGCTTCTTTCTGCATGGACTCGCATTGCTGATCTGGGAGGTGAATCTAGGAAAACATCCCTGACAGGAGCAGCAGGCAAAGCTATTAAACAGGGAGCCGTTTGGAGAACTTTTTTTCATTCATATGTGTTTTTGTTGAGACTGCATCTGTGTGACTGTAATGGTTTAGGTATAATTGCAGTGTGCTTCCTGGTCTTAGCAGCACTCGTAGCCAGCTGTGCCTCACGGGTGGAACTGGCACTTGCTGTCCCTGAGCACTCCAGTGATGGATATGATTACGGGACAGGGTAACTTGGTTTTGATTGCTCAGCCTGGCAAAGGGCTTCTGAAATGACTCCAGGTGAAGTGTGCAGAGGTCACGGCTTGGTGTGGCATAACTTGGTGAGAAAGACAGACAGGCAGCTTTTCTGCAGGCAGATCTCATAAGAAAGTCTCGAGTAGTTTCATAAACCCATTGATTAGCATACATAGTAATTTTCTTCCAGTTTATACCATCTTGTGGTGGAGCATGTATTTAAAAATGCTGCTTTTTTTTTTTTTTTTTTATTACAGTCCTCCAGTCCTTGTTTTGGCATTTCAATGTGAGGCCCTTCTGGACCAAAATAACTTTCATAAACATAGTTTTTCAAAGTGTGAATACTTTCGAGAGGCCAGCATCTTACTAGTTAAGGAAAGGTAAGATCTGGGGGCAGGAATCTGCTATAGTTCTCCCCACTTCTGTTAGCCATGCGTATATTTGCATTAATACACTTGGTACATTAGAAGTGGCCAATTTAGGAAGTGTTAAACATTAACTTGTAAATATTTTCTCTTCTTTTGGACATCTGCACTTCAGTATTCAAATGTGGTCAGACCAGAGCTTGTGGTATCTACATGTGAGAACAGAATGGGTGCAAGTTGAATACTTGGCCTTATTTCTCATGTTTCCTGGCTTGAAGGGAGAACCCTTAACAGTAAAGGAGATTGGCAAAGGAAAAAGAGATTGTTTTTAAACAAAGGCATGTTTTGAAATTGTTACAACAGCAACAGAAGATTCGTGTAAAAAAATATTTTTTTCCCCTGCATTTTTCTTCACTGTTTGACACTTGAACCAGAGGTGACCAGGGGGATGTGAGGACTGCCAAAAATGGCACTTGGCTGCACTAAGCCCATTGGCAGAGCTCTGCTTATGGAAGAGGGTTCTGATGGCTTAGGGTGTCCTCTTCACAGTGACAAATTGCTTTCATTCATTTTTTTTTTTCACATTTGCTTCCTTTTCATGCTGCTTTGAAAGACTTTGGTTGTTGCTCTTGGCTTTAAGATGAAAAGCCAGTTTACAGAGGTTGATTAGGTGCCTGTTTTGCTCCAGACACAAGTACATCCTTACGTATGTGGTTTGCTCTGTGCACCAAGGTAAGAATTTTGCTTGTTTTCTAAAGCTGTTGTTTTTTCTGTGCTTAAGCTGTTTTATTATTTTGCATCATTTTCAGTAGTAAAGCAAACTGAAGAATCAATGGGGAGATGAGTGGCCTGACAGAGAACTAAGGGGCATATTTTAGTCTGCAGTCATGGTTTGAGCACAAGTGTTTAATTAGCTGTACGGGCATGCATGTTGCAAGTATGTGCCTCCTGCCGTGAATTTATTGCATGTGCTTGGTAAGCAACTTTCAAATGCTTCTGGTTGTAGTGTTTGAAAAATTGCTTTTAATTTAGGAAAGACCCTAGTGTGTGCCAACCCTCCTACTTTGAGGGTTTTGATGCTTTTTCTGCTTTTCAAAACACACAATAAAAAGTATATTAAGTGTGGGTGGGAAAAATCCTCCTTTATTTCTCTCTATGCACACTACCCCAGCCCAGCAGAAGAACTTCTCATTTAGTTCACTTGGACAGAGTAAGAAGTTCTTTTTTACACATGGATGGGTCAGTTCTGAACTCTGTAGTTCTTGGAGAAGACCTGCTTTTAAAGGCGCTGGTTGTTTAAAACAATACTCTTTCCCCTGCAGGGTCTGCCCTTACAGATGTACAGACTTCCCTTTTCCTTAGAGGCCTGGCTGACACTGGTACTCTCAACGATAGATTTTCCCTTAATGACAGCAAGCAGGGCAAAAGTGCCCACATCTTGCAAATGCTGATGAGACATCAGCATTACATGGGTAGCACACTGATGTCCCTTCTTACTGCACTGAAGCTTTGCCTGTCATTGATGGCTTTGGACATAAGGATGGAGGTTGGGATAAGCAGTGTAGCAGTTGCTGGCCTGCTTTTGGGTAGATCAGGATTTCTTCTAAGGCAGGGTCTAAAGGGTGTGTTCTGCTATAGCAGGAAAACATAGAATCACAGAATGG
>WBNM01029925.1:0-60380 GCA_013399055.1 Ramphastos sulfuratus
TCTATGATTCTACGATCTTGGAGTTGAGGCTGCAATGGCTAAATATGGTGCATGTAGCTTGTGAAGCACAGCCATTCCTGACAGGGGACATGTTGAGAGAGGGTTGCACATGGATGTGATATTCCTACACTGAGCTGAGGGGATTAATAAGTAAAAGTTGCTTTCAGGAGTTGGGAGTTGCCTTTCAGTGAACTTATTTTGCCTGTAAAGTTGGAGAAAAATTATTTTTGTTGTGCCAAAAGCTCCATCAGTGTGAATTGGTCCTATGTGCCTCTAAAGCTTTAAAGGAAGAGGACTTCCTCCAGAATTTCAGCTCTCACTTCCAAAATTTCTGTTTCCCTTCTCTCCTTTCAAGTATTGCTTCCTTTCCACCATGCAATGCATCCACAGATTGTCCTTTCATCTATTCTCCCAAGACCCTTCTACATGCACAGCTGCATTGATGTGTGAGTATGGCACTTCTGTCTGAATCCTACCTGCTGACATTCTGTCTTTCTCTGGAGACACCAAACTGTCTAACTCAATATTCCTTTATGTACTTTATATGTACCATCCTTCCTTACTACTTTGCTGTTCCCTAGCTATCACTCTGCCTTTGTCTCTCTGCTTCTCCCTCCTTACCTCATCTCCTGAGTGCTAACAGGCATTTTGCTTCTTGCACCTTAGAACTGCTGGTTGTGTTCCCATTTAATGGACTGTTACACTACTTCTAGTCTTGCTGGCTCTAAGGCCCCTCTCCCTCCTCGATGCTGCTCTTAGTATCTCACCAGGCCCTTTTCCAGCTCCACTACCTATCCCCTAAGGAAGAGGGGGAGAGATGCCTTATCTTCTGAGCTGAGAGCCAGCTCATGGCGGAAGTGAGACAGAATGGAAAAAGTCAGGCCATAGGCTTGAATGAAATTGTGATTGTTCTATAAGTAGGACCATGTAGGAGATTTTCCCCACTGGATACTTTGTCTGCTCTTCTCAATGCAGCTGTCCAAATAAGAGACATTGTCTCTATTGCAAAGACAGGATTCAATTTGAGACAGAATGATGTGATGCCAGTTGAGATTCACTCATAAATTTTTATAGGCCAAAGAAACAGTTTCTCTAAGTGTTGGACATTAAGTCTATCTCCTGAGATATGCATCTCTCTTGGCTGGTGCTTTCAGTGCATGAACACATCTAGGAGAGTGTTGACAGATACTAATTCTAGCCTAAGGAGACATTTAGGCATTTTGAAAATAAGCCCCTGACCTGTGTAGCAGCTGAACTCTGCAGAGGACAGCTAAGGAGATCAGCCTCTCCAGGCTGACAGCTGCCTGCAAACAAACCCTGGGTTCTCCACCAGAGCTGTCTTGCATATATTTTCTTATAAAAAGTGCTTTCATCTGGTTCAGACCCTGCCTAAAACTGCCTTAAAACTGTTGCCTGAGCAGTGACATTGTACATGTGCCTTTCCCTGTAGTTTGGATGTTTTGAAATAGCTAAGCTAAACCCGTTTCTAATCCTAAACCTGCAACTGTGACTCAGTTGGTAGGACTTAACACCCTGCTAAGATAAACATGCCACTGTTGTGATTTCTGTATTTATAATGAAGGGCTAGGGAGGCTGATCCTGCATATGAACAATAGACTTTTGTATGGCAGTGGCTCTGAAGTCTTAAGAGCTATTTACTGGAAAGTGCTTGACTGCATACTGGTTGTTCACATGAGCATGCATCAGAAATTCCTTGCACACACCCATGATGTGGGCTGGAAGAATGAGACTCTGTCAGCAACCCAATCCCTGTACTTTCACCTTTCTTTTTTGGATCAGAGGTGGCTGCTCATGTTATTAATGTCCACTATTGAGACAGCACAATATAACAATCTATTATGCTCAGCCAGGAAACTCCTGCTTTTGAAGGCTATGCCAAAGATTTGTGACCAGTTTATCAGCTTGTAAAAATAAAAGCTGAAGGAGGATACAGCTTGATCCCAAAGAAGAGGGTTACTTAAAGGCATATTGTTGTAGACACAGGATGTGAAGGATCTTTCTCTCCAAGGCCTCAGACTTCATTTGTCCATGGGTGCATGACCAACATAACAGGAATATTTACCACTCATTTACCACCCACTTGTCATTGTGGCAGATAATATCTGTGGCAGATAAGAGTAAAAGGTAGCATGAGTTTCCTCCTCCCACTCTATTCTGCTTTCTGCCACCGAATATACTATAATTATGTATAGGAGCAGGAGCTACCAAGCTGCAGAAGTGCAAGCAAAGGCTCTTGAGAGTGAAACATACCAAAAAAAGGCTCTTCCATACAGGCTGCTGTGCAGGTATGGCATGAGAGAAAGGGGTTATTACGGGCAAAACCCCCAAAACTATCAGCATTAACTAGAATGGATGATTTAGTTGGTTTTTGTCCTGCACTAAACTTTGACAATCAAACTTCTGCCCAATGCTAGTATACATCACTGAGTGCCCAGGTCAGGTACTTACCTGTCTTATTGGGTGTTTTCTCTGATACAAACTATGGGAAAGCTCCATAACCTTCCCCTAGAGTGACAGAGTCTCTCCGAGGCCTGAGGAACATACCTCTTCTGTTGTCCCAGTACTGGTAAATCATGCAGCTATCCAGGATATTATTCCTCTTCCAGTTGTCCTTGATGGTTTTTCTCCTGTATGCAGCCCTGCATTTCCCCACACACGTCCTTCCACTTGCATGCCCGTTATTCTGATCTCCTTGTATTTAATCAAATTAAATTACCTTTTCAAGTGGCGTCCTGTACTTTGAAATTGTGGAGCTATGGTAGACCTCCCTGAAAACAGGTACTGGAGTCCAGCTGGAAATGTCTTTACAGTTGCTGTTCTGAGAAAGCTTCACATTTTCTGTCCATTTTAGGGATATTATCAAACCCTCTGTGTACTTTTAATCTTGCATTCTTTACTGGAAACTGCCCCTGTATGTGTTTCCTTATTTGGAAACTCTCTCTTTTGTTGGTCCTTATGTGAGCCTTGAACCAAGAGAACTATTTTAGAAAGGCAGGACACACACACCTTTTGCTTATCATCTGAAATAAGATTAATTACTATTTCATTTGCATTCATGCTTGAATATTCATTCTCATCTACCAATGTGCTCCCACTTGCAGAGAAGTGCTGACATTACTAATCTGAGTCACTTCCTGGTTTTGGGGGTTTTGTTTGTTTTTGTTGTTGTTTTGTTTGTTGGTTTTTTGTTTGGTTTTGTTGTTGGGTTTTTTTTTTTTCCCCATTAAGAGTCAATCTGAGTCCGTTCCATGATCCACTGCAAGACTATTGACTTTGGTGACAGTAGCTTTAGTCCTTTGTATGGTGGTGGATGGATGCCCTTTTCTTTCCTATGTGAGAGAGTTAAAACTCGGTGAAGTCAGCTTAAGCAGGAGGCTAAAGACTTCTCGGAATTGTAGGACAGCTCTGGAGAAATGTGTGGGGAAAACTGTCTGAGCAGCTAGCAGGAAATCTAGAAGCAACATCTAGTTTCTAACAGACTGCTAACTTCAGTGGGACCAACAAGGCCAAGTGCCAGGTCCTACACTTGGGTCACAACAATGCCATGCAACACTAGAGGCCTGGGGCTGAGTGGCTGGGAAGCTGCTTGCCAGAAAGAGACCCAGGGGTGTTGATTAACAGCCAGCCGAAGGTGCATGAAGAGCCTTTCAGCAAACATACAGAATTCAAACTGCAAAAACTTGTAATGAATTATAATTAATGTTGATTAATGATTCTGGCCATGTGCATAAATATATCCAATTTCTTCTGATACCAGCAGGTCTCTTAAGATGGGCATATATTAAGTCTTGAGACTGTTTTAAACTATGGCCCCTGGGAACATAGTTTTGTTCTTTGACCAGTATGGGACTTAGGTTGTGCAGGGCACATGAGCTATTTGTCCATAAAGTCCTGCAATGGAGAGGAATGGTATAAACAACTGTGATTTCAGATGTTCATGGATGCTTTTGACTGGAGTTGGAGATGTAGCGGACATGGTTTTGTATATAGAGGTGCAAGCTATAATCAAACTGTCTGCTGTGCAGAATCATGCTGCAGAGATGAAAACATGGCCAAAAGGAGTCATCTGTTTCTTGTCCTTTGTACTGCTGTTGGAGACCCACCAGGACCTCAATCCCAGGGGTTGCAAGCATTCAGAGCTTGGTTTTGGAATGAGTAGAGCTTAAGCCTGCATTTTGGGTTGCAAGTCAAGGTCCTGATATGGACTTTTAATTAATTATACTTTTAAATCTTCCTTCCTTCTATTTAAATATAGGTGCAGAATTCCAGTGGAGATCAGCTTCTGCACTAAGACAGAGGTCTTTGGCAGCATGACTAACTCAAACTTCAAAAAAATAGATTAAATATTGCATCCTAAGGAGTCTGATGAAATTAAAATTTTAAATAGGTAAAAGTTCTTTCACCTTGGCTTTTAAACAGAAGCACAGCTTTCCTAAAGAGGTAATCTATGAGGCGTCAAAGGTTTTTGACATTTGAAATTATAGCTCCAGTTACCAAAGAAAGGCTGTCAATTTGTAGCTTTGTGCTTTTTTCTCCCTGTAAATGTGAGTAATTTCTCTTAGCCCTCAGTACATCACCAGCATATTGTTGTTTGTGGACCTGCTTAGATTTATAGATGAAAATCAATAAACGAGTCATTTACTGACTGAGAAAGTTACTTTTATAATTGAGAAACTGCTGAAAATGCACATATATCTGAGAGAAGAAAAAATCAGACTGCATTATACTGTAAGTTTGCTACTGATCTGAAACAAGCAAGCTAGTCCTTCCAGACAAAAGTCACTGAATCACGTAAATGTTGGATGGAAGGGACAACTGGGTGTTACCTACTGCAGTTTCCCAATCCAAGCAGTGCTGCCACCACCACCAAGTCAGATCCATCATGACTTTGTTTAGCCTGGGTCTTGAAAAACCTCCAAGGATGGAGCCTACACAGCATTTTTGGTAACCTATTTCCATGCTGTGCTGCCCTTTCAGTGAAGAAATGTTTTCCTTTGTGTAATGCAAAAGTAATCATTCATGCTTTCTACATACTGTTAATACTATTCAGTTAGGAGAAAAAAAGTTCTATCTGCACAAAATAAAAAGCAGTGTAAGAGAAACTTCTTCCCCTGTGACATCTCATCTACAGAATTCAGTCTAGGATCTCTGTTAACAGGGAAACCAAGGGGACCACCCTAATTCAGAATAAAGGGCCTGCTGCTACTTCATCACTGAAAATGGTGGGACATGGAATCAGATTGCACTTAAAGTTGTTGAGCCAGAGTGTTTCTGTTCAATGTGTGTAACAGACTGAAACATTACTGAAACATAAATGGAAAAAAAATTATATGAGGCCTGGAATGGCATAACCTGGTTTGAAGTTACTGTTCCTGTGCTAAGGAGCACTGCAATGTTTCGATGAAATAATACAGGACAGCAGGAGGTTCCTGCAGACAGTTCTGATGACGAATCTTACTCCTCAGGCAGGAAACTCTGCTGCTGAAACTGCTCCCAGAGACATAAGTGAGTGATGTGTTCTGATGCTAATGCTTATGAAGAGAGCCTGTCATTTACAGACTGCTTGGGTACCTTACTGTAGCCTCACACAGTAAGCCACACAGAGCAGCCTCATAGGGAAAGGAGTAGCTGGTCTACAGAATCCGTTGTGAAATTTATGGTGGGTAGATGGTAATATAAGCACTTGTAGAAATTGCTGTAGTGCAAAATTTGGGTGACTGCTTTGGTCTTCAGTTTGAGTTCATACCTTGAATCTTTTTGCAGATAATGGCCTAGTGCAAATTACTGGGTTAAAATACCTTGGTTTTTGGACTGAGAATTAGGACTTAGATACAGACTTAGAAGGTTTTTGTGGGGTTTCTACAGTTTTCCTACAGAGATGTCACTAGACCATTTTTTCCGGAGGGGAGTATTCTGATGCTCCAAATGCTATGGGATTTTAGGGATTTCTTTTAAGAATTCAGGAGCACTGTTTGACATGCTGTTCAGGTCTGATGCACTCTTTCTGTCTGCATTTTCCATCAGATCAATTCTCAGGTATTGAACTTAATTGACACCTTGCCTCAGTAACTTCCCTGGACTTACTTAGCATGATAATTTTCCTCGGTGATTCTTCTGTATCTATTCAGAGGCTGAGAGTCTCACCTATGTCATGGCTGATCTTTCTTTGACCCTGCTTATCATACTATCTCCCAGCCTCCAGATCATGGTTCAGAGCATGATTTGATGAAGAGACAAGCTGAACACAACAGATGTAGCTGGCCTGTCAATTTGAACCTGTATTGTGGTTCAGGCCCACATGACCACTCACACAACTGCCCTCCCCAACCCCCTCCCCTTGGTAGGATGGGAAGGAGTAATTGGAAGCAAAATGCAACCCCCCCAAGCATTTTGTTAAAGAACAATACAAAGAATGAATGAATGGGAATAACAACAATAGTAAAGTAGTAATGTGTAAAATTAGTAATACAAAATGCTACTTTCAAACCTGATGCTTGCTGCCCCAGCCAAAAGCCTGCCACAGAAGACAACTGGCAGGGGCAACCTTTCCTCTTACAGCCCCCCTTCTTATATAGCCAGCATGACAGTTGTGTAATATCAAATACCTCATTGCTGGCCCAGCTGGCTATCCTGGCTGTGGCCCCTCCCAACTTCTTGTGAAGAAAATTAACCCTATCCTCATCAAACCCATGACAACCTGGAAACATACTCCTTTGGCATCCGACTCTTTAATAAAACCCAGGCATAACAAACTACCAATGGGAGTTCTGCTTCTGACTTTCTGCTTTTCTCTAAGAACTTTCTGTGAAGCAAATAAAAGCTTACAAAATGAAAGAAAGAAAAAAAAAAAGAAAAAAATAAAACTGCATTCCAAAGGCTCAAAGAATTCCTTAGAAGTGTGTTGGCAGAAGCTTCATGAAAAAGGAAGCTCAACATCATGTTAAAAACTTCAAAGTCAGCATGAAAATCCATGAGGGGCAATGCAGCTTCAAAAGGATGGGAGTGTGAGGCTGGTAATGTGTAGGTACTGCAGGATGGCAGTCTGTATTTGTATATGTTTACTACTTTCAGTAAGTAATATAGAAAATCCTTTATAAACTGGGGCTGGATCAATTAAGTGATCTAAAATATTCATCTAATTTAGATGAACTATTGAGTTGAAAAAACAAGACTGGAGTTTGACATTTTTATAATATGAAATACAACTTTGTGTGTGGTTACTAAAATTGCACTATATTTAGAAAAGAGGCAATCAGATAACATTTTTTTTGTTCTATTGTTCCCAAGGAGAGAGAATGTGGGCATCGAGGAGAAAAGTCAAAAGAGGAAAAAAAGGAATGTGGTATGTGACTAAACAAGCTCTTCTAGTTCATCCATCAGTCCTGTGCAGGATCATCTCTGCCTAGGTAATTTCTTAAACGTTTGTCTATTGTCTTCCTAAAGATGTCCAAGTAAAGAGATGGTATGGACATCCCTTGGAAATCTATTTCAGACCTTCCACTCTCACAAACTTCTTTGGATATATACATTGAGTAATTCTTGCTTCTGTAAAAGCCAGTTACTGGGGCCTTGCAAATGCCAGGCAGAACAAGGAGGTAAGTTCATATGCCTGTTTACAAAATCTTGAATGGCACTTGTGAAATCATCTTGAATTCTAATCCTATCCTACTTGTGGTTTCTTCCAGTGTCATGGAATCATAGAACCACTAAGGTTGGAAAGGGCCTCCAAAGGTCATCTAGTCCCACCCCCCTGCAGTTAGCAGGGACATCCTTTACTAGATCAGGTCATCCAGAGCCCCGTCGAGCCTCACCTTGAATATCTGCAGGGATAGGGCCCCAACCACCTCTCTGGGTACCCTGTTCCAGTGCTCGGCCACCCTTATTGTAAGGAACTTTTTCCTAATATCCAATCTCAATCTCCTCTAATTTAAAAACATTGTCCCTTGTCCTATCACTACAGGCTTGCATAACCAGTCCCTCTCCAGCCTTCTTGTAGGTTCCCTTCAGGTACTGGAAGGGTGCTATTAGGTCTCCCTGGAGCCTTCTCTTCTCCAGGCTGAACAACAGGTCCATGTTGTTCCTACACTGAGTACTCCAGAGCTGGATGCAGTACTCCAGGTGCAGTCTTACCAGAGCAGAGTGTGATGTNTATGTTCAGACATGTCCTATCTTTTGCAAATGTAGTCAGCTGCTTCTCTTTTCAGGTCTCCAGACCACAAGTGAAATCAGTAGCAGGACAAGATCCAGGACAGATACCTACAAAACATTGCTCAGTATCTTTTTCCACTCCAGTTGTGAATCAGGATATTCACTCTATGAGTGGTCAGGATATGTAATCACTCTATGAGTGTAATCACTTTATGTGAGTTTACACACAAGCTGCACCAGTTTCACCAACATGCTTGCTTGCTTATGAAACTCTCGCATGAACCAGTGGCAGGAACAACTAAATAAAGATAGGTAACTCCTACTGCTTATTCTTTAGCTACAAAGACTGTTACTCATTATAGGAAGGAAATTCTTTTGGTGTGACACAAATTTTTCTTAACAAATCTATTCTGACTGCTACTTATGTTCATTCTCCAGCAAGTAGTTTGTAGCAAGTAGATCAACTTTTTCTTATGATTTTTTATTTTTGTTTCCCCCTGGGAGTTTTGGTGATAATATTTCAAATGATTAAGTGTTTTTCCATCACTTTTTTAAAAACAGGTGATCTTCATTTTCTCCCTGTCTAGGGGAAAAACTTTCTGTACTAGAAAGAGGGTTGGCAATGTAAACATCTAAGGACAGCTAACTAAATACACAGGTGGAAAGGGCTGGCTTAGAAGCACAAGCCATTTGAAACAAAAGTTACTGGAAAATCACCTAACATACTTGTATGTTGAAGCACGAAAAGTACTAACAGCATTTCTCATCATGAGATATCAGTGCTGAATTAGGAATACAGGAATTATTACTATTACTTCATCTAGAAAAACAGGATTTTATCTTTGCTTGTTCAAGCATAATTTCTCTCTTATCTGGACAACCAGATTTCAGAAAAGACCAAGCATGTTTAGGACCATGCAATTTAGTCCATCTGAATTTTCAGATGAAGCTTTGAAAAGCAGTTTTGTTTGCATTTAAAAGATGCAGGTGTTTGCTGTAACAACAAATCCTCTTCTCCTTGTCAGGCTGCAATTTTCCATTTCCTTGTTTTCTCCACCATGTGTTCTTTCAGATGTTGTCATGTATTTGCACCACATAGCCACCACACAGGAGAGCTGAGCTGCAGGGAGGTAGTGCGGAAGAACTTCCCTGACTCAGTGCTGTGAAAGGACTTACAAAACTGCCCCATCCTGCATTGCTTCTTTCCAGGCATTGAGAGTCCAGCTTCACTCTGAGGAGAAGGACATTTTGGGCCAAAGGTAATATAATGTGGTCTGAGCTCTGAAGCTGGGCAAAAATGGCTTGCTGTAGCACCATTAATGCTGTCTCAAATACATCCTCATGTAGACTTCCACTCTATAAGAATAGATAAGTGTCTGTGCATCTGTTGCATTGAGTGGTCCTACTTGGGTAGCACTGGACCTTTAACAGTTTGCAGGAAGGTCGTCACTCAAACAAGGTGATCTTACATGCTTGTTTTTTCCAAATAGAGAACTTCAACTATCAAAGGAACATTTAATTCCCAGTCAGGAAAAGATTGTATGGCTTCTACTGATGCTTGGTTTCCCACTAAAAAAGTGGTGAATGCTCAAGAAATAATTATGCTCTTCAATACTCAAGATCTACTTTAGCCAAATTTCCTATTCAGCAGACATCTAGGATTGCTTTATAAGCAAATAAAATATGAATGATCTCATCATGCTATGTATAAACACATTAAACCCTTCTGGGGATTACACACTGTAATCTTTCTCTTATGCTTATTCAGGTGCTTCCCAATGTGAGCTTTTACTGATTGCCGAGAACATCCTTTTGCACAGACCTGCACGCACATTTGGGGTGTTTGTGACATACTATTTCATATTTCATATGTGACATTGCTATTTCATATTAACTAGTACATCCAGCAAGCTTGAATTAAAGTCATATGTGACACTCTCTCTCTATTCCTCTTAAAAGCTAATTGATGGGAAGCTGCATTGCTGGCTGATGAGCTATTACCCTGTGTGGAGAGGCACTGTTGTCAAAGCGAAGTCTTAGAGTAAGATTGTAATAACAGGAGAAGAATCTGATTTTGTTCATTCTCAAAGGGTGCAACTGTACCAGTGTGAACCAGTGTACTTTCACTAAAGTCAGTGAGTCTAGCCTTATTTATAATAGCTGAGCATTGGTCTGCCCAGGGCACTGGTGGAGTTACCTTCTCTGGAGGTGTTTAAGCAGCAATGGACCTGGGGCTTAGGGACATGATTTTGTGTTGACCCTTCAGTGCTGGATTGAGGCTTGAACTGGATGATCTTTGAGGTCTCTTCCAGCTGGATGTTTTCTGTGATTCTGCAATTACTGCCTAAATGCAATTAATGTGCTGCATTCATTGAAAACTAAAGTACATTAATAAGACTGTAAGGGCAGCTATATCTTCTCAGAAGCTTCTGCCTTGCTGATGAGTGCGTAGGAGTACTGTATTGCTGGTCTATCCAAAATCATTCTAGTAAACAGTCCTCTCCACTTACACTTGACATGGAAACATAAGGCAGGATAAACAGTATATTATGAACCATTTTCTTCTTTCTTGGGAGTTGGAAGCAGATCCTCAGAAGAACATAGCTCTTTGCACCTCTCTGCATCTCTCTTATGGTGCTTGGGAGAGGAGATGTAGTGTTAGTCCTTTTTCCTTGTTTTGCTATTTCATATTAACCAGTACATCAGCTAAAATAAAGGATGTGATGTAGTCTCCCTATTTCCTCTTTCCCCACAGAGTGAATACTTGTGTCAATGGATGACAAAACCATTCACATGATTACTACTTTATCCAATCTGATACAACTTCTGGTCCCTTTGTAAAGTGGGAGAGGTGGAGGTGCATCATAAAGCCTGACAGCTATCAAGTTGGGCATTGTTCTTGTGGGAGGTGAGAAAAATGGGCTTGAGTCTCTGCAGAAAGATCATAGAATCATAGNTTTAATTTGTTTCTTACATCCAGTCCTACAGAGGTATATTAGATACATCTCAACATACTTGGGTAAAGTCCCTCTGAGGAAATTGGCCTCACAGAAAGTATTCCCTAGCCTCTTATTGCTCATTATAGGTGTAATCTACTAAATGCAGCCATCTAGGAAGTGATACTATTTAAAGAACATTAAGACTCTCCAGCTCTGGAAGGTAATGTGTAAAATGAGGAACTCTTCTGGTTTACATAGTCTGTGCTCAATTATCCCTAGCTTCATTGGCTGTTATGTGGGACTTAAGGTTTAAAGATTCCTGGCATCCTTCTATGGATGGATGATTTTAAATCTCAAATGATAGCTCCTTGTCCTTTACTTTGCTGGCCTACTTCACATTTAAGTGCTCAGCTATCATGTATGTGAGTGTTGTGAAGTGGGATTACCTTTTTTCTTTCCAAAAAACCTTGAAACGTCAATGTGCTGAATTAGAAACATACTGATGTAACCACGGAAAAAAAGCCAAACCCTTTCTTTGGAGACATCACATACAAACCCAGTCAGCCATGCTAAAGAAAAAGGCAAGATGAGGGGACACGGAAGGGAAGGACTGAGGGAAGGGAAGAGAGTCAGTTAGAGAGGAAGAGACAAAGACAGCAAAACAAAGGCTGAAAAGCCGTGTGCTTGCATGTACAAATACACTGCAAAAGGAGATTTACTTAGATTAAAGGACAAAGATGGCACAAATAATTATGAAGCAGCCACAGTTAAATGAAGGCTGCATATAAGCAAGCTGTCACACCATCAGAAGAAGGACATTCTGGGTTTTCTATCAGAGAAAGGGGTGTGAGAGACACCCAGAAAATTTTAAAAATAATTGTATCAATTTATGGAAATGACAAGTGACACCTGTCAGACTGAATTCAGTAATCCAAGAAACCCTGCTTAGTCCTATGTCCCTTGTCACCCTTCCAGTAAAAGAGTTGTTTCTTGCTAATTTTCTGGGAGATTTATTTTATTCTGTGATGGAAATGAGTTACAAAACATGAATTGTGATTGTCGTTCAAGTTGCAAACTAAAATATTCCAGTTCAGTTTATGTTTGTCATTCAGGAGTGCACATTCATGCAGGAAGATTCTGTTCTAGCAGCTCATAAACTGGAGGAGAGACTGTACTGCTTTCAGCCTCAGGCTGTTTGAAATGATTTTTAGTGTCATCCATTCCCTGTACTCATGAAATCACATAGACAGCACTACCAATTCTAAATATTCAAAACCAGAACCCTTGCTGTAACTGTTAACATCATCATTTTGTCTTCAAGGCAGTAAAATTTCAAGAATCAGAAGCATAAGATGTCACTTGGTTTTGGAGATAAAAGCTTCACGTTTTATAGTTACAAGATAACAGCAGATTGTGGTTTTTTGACATAAAACCTGAGATCCTCCTATGTAATTCAGGAAACTGGGACCTCACAAAAATACCAAATAACATGAGAGAGAGGGAGAGAGTAAAAAAAGCCATGTCAGCATGTCACTTTGTTTGTTGTAGGAGCAGGGATCAAGAAGGGCATACAGGTGAGAAGCTTCCGTGTACAGCCTCTGTTTTCGGAGGCACACAGGTCTGACTTTGCCCAAGCAGGTAGAAGAGGAGGGACTATCTTTGGAGCTAAAGAAGGAAAACTGGGCCCCTGGAAGAAGTGTCAGGAAGCATAAAAGTTTTTTTGGAACTACATATGACTTTAGATACTTGTTTTTCATGAATCAGACCTAACTGCCATTGGCGTCGTCTGCAAGCAAACTCATTTCTACTTGTGAGTACCAGGTCAGGTTGACAAGTCCCCAGTTATTTGTAGTGCTAAAAGTATTAGTGTTGGAAGCCCCCACAGTTCTGGACATTGTGTTCCAGTAACAAAAATCAGCCTGGCACTCCTAACTGTGTCCAAACAATCAGGGAGCCTGAACACAAAGTTACATGGTCAATTAGTCAAACATAACTTTGCAAGCCTTCTTAACCTTTCAAAACTGGAATGAATTTGCCAAACAGGAAGGAGCAGGAATGAAGTGGAACAAGTAATTCAGAAACTCTCTGGGTCTAATCTGCCAATGCCTTGCACCTCCAGTCTCATTTCTGGTTTCCTAGCAAAGGAATTCATGACTGTCAGCGGATTTCCAGGGGTGAGAGCAGAACTCTGCACAACCTGCTCTGCCACTTCTACTTGTCTGAATTAGAAGAACGTGGTGTTTTATCACCATTTCGCACTGACAGAAATGTGTCTCCCTGTGTAACTCTGGCAAGTGCCAGTCCAAGTCGGGCGATTAACTGAATGCTTGTCATGCACAACTGATGCACTGCAGCGAGGACATAGAAACAGCTTTACTGGTTCAGGTCTCAGATCTCTCCACCCCATTATTTGGTTTCTGACTGTGCATGGGGAGGGATAAGATCAGGGCAAGAACATCATGCTCCTCTCCTCCAATACCTAGTTGTTTTCAGGTTGTTTTTCAGAGTCCGACATGGTACTTCTGACAAACCTTTAGCTGATGTCAAGTGCTTTGAGTCTTGTGGCCCCAAAAAAGCTGATCTTCAAGTACTTTTAGTCTTGTGGCCCCAAAAAAGTACAAAAGTACTTTTGTCCCCCCAACTGTATCAACATAATTATTTTGTTTTTCTTTTTTTCATTCTCTATCTCTTTCCTAATAACTTCTAATACCTGATTTACTCTTGTAATTGATAACTCAGCACTGAAGTCATAAAATACTCATGAAGGAAAACTCGTGGCTGGGTGACATAATGTTACCCTCATGTTTTTTGAAGTCACCATCTCCCATCGCATTCCCTTAGCTATGAATACCTGGCTGAAGGGAGAGATATAAGGGTTGAGGAATCCACTACTGAAAAGGGAGAAGCAGTAGTGCCTCTAAGAGAGGAAGCAGCTACACCTGTGCAACCTGGAAAGCAGTGTCTCACGTTTGCTCTTCCCTTAGAAGGTTTTTGAGGAAACTTGGATAATGAAATACAGTGGATGAGGTAAACAAATTACATCACCCCAACCATTTCCTGTGGTGGCTGCCGAAGGCAGAATGTTTTTCCCCAGCATCCATTGAAAGCTGTTGCCTTTAAACCATACTCTCTGCCTGGCTTGGGAGCACAACCCTAAAAAGTGTCTGCATGAAGCTGCCAGCAGATTTGCTCCTCAGAAGCACACATAGTCAGTGAAGCTGATGCCAAGAAGGCAGCAGCTGCATGATTTTTTTTTTTTTTTCCTTCTCACCATGATTTTCATATTCTTCCTTGATAGCTGTTACCTTCTTCTCTGGATGTAATCCTTACACTCTATTTTCCTGTTTGTTATACCTTGGGAGTATTTGCAGGGAGGTCTCCAGGGCTGCCTGCCCTGTCCCCATTGCCCCACTTCTCTTTTGCATCCCTCTGTCCTGGGCACATCCTCTTTGTGGTGGTGCTGCTGGGACCTGCAAGCACCACCCAGATACTCAGAGAAAAGATAAAAATAAAAGAAAAAAGAGGTAGCTCATGAATAAACAGACCTGCATTCCCTATCATTAGACAGCTGTGCAACTGCCTTCCCTGGCTTCAGACTAAGCTGCAAATTATTTCACTGGTCTGCTCCTAGGGCAAGGCTGCACAGTGAGTCAGTGAGGGTACCCAGGGACTGAAACTGGTGGGTACACTAATGTCTCATACTAGATCAGGGCAGTGACTCCTAGGAAGGGTGCTGTTTGGTGGATTACCAGCAGTGGTATGAATGACACCATCATCAGGCAGAGACCTTTCTAGAGTTTTCTCCTCTACGTTGTTGGTGTCAGTCCTTCTTCAAATTCCCTGAAATTAGGAAATTTTGCTATATAATCTGTGGTAGTGGGAGAACACATTCGTGGTTTTCCCATGGTAAAATAAAATAATTTTTTAAAAAATTAAAGGCCATGACAAACCTGTAGATGGATTTATATTGAAAAAATCCAGGCCTCAGCACTACTTTGCAAAGATTTGAGCTGGATGCTTAGACCAACCTCTACTTGAAATGAGCACGATGAACCTTGGATCAAAACTCAGCAAAAACTTCATCTAAATGCAGATGTGAACTGTGTGACTTGAATTCTTCTCTGCAGGAAATTGGTTTTATTTAGGCAATGCAGTCACCTTCTACCTAAGCTTTCAGTGAAAGGGACAGCAGCAGGATACCCTGGGGATAATACCTTTTCAGTTGCCTGGAAAAAATATTACTGCTGATGAATCCAGTAAAGCAATAGCTTCCTCTTAAGCTTGTTAATACTTACTGGTATGAGTCTTTCTGTGTATTTACTGCCCATATCTTTACTGTGAAAACTTATCAGCGCCTTACCTTTTAGACTGAGGAGAGGTGCATTAAAGTGGAGCACCCTACACTGTGATCAGCAGCATGCCTGGAGAACATTCAGCCTTTCTGGACTTCCTTCCGTTCACACGCTGCACAGATATTGTGTAGTTCCTAATATTTTTCTGCTCTAGGCAACCACCTGTTACGCTTACTTGTTGCAAAGCCAGTCTGCCATGGTAACCCTTCCAGCAACTGCTGAGCCATTAGCTCAATACAGAGATGGTAAAATGTGGATTGCAGATGTGTATATGCACTGGGACTTGAAACATGAAGTATCATATTGCTTTGGGATTAGATTTCACTCCTGTTGGTGCTATCAGAGTCTGGTGCAAGTTACCCTGTATCACCTGGGATTCTGTTTATGGTACAGCAGGTAGAATCATGCACTCAAATCCTGCCTTTAATAATTATTGATGTCTTTCATGAAGTGCAGTACTAACTGCTGTGTAAGCCAGCAGAGCGATAATCCTGCTGCCACCAGTAGCTGTCCAGAAGGCCAGAGCCAGCGCGCTGCATGAACCACTGTCCTCACCATGGCCAGGAACAGGGAGCAATGTGAATGAGCTGTCATGGCAAGACAGGCAGTGACACAGCATAATTGTTTCATAGGACTGAACATCTTGCTCTTGAGCAGCAGCGGAAGGATGACAAGGGTTTGTTTCATTGATTTTGCACACACACAACTCATGGCCCTTTAAAACCATTGTCTGACCTCAGTGACTCAACACACACCAGTGATACAGAAATAAAATTGCGCAGCACCACATAATTGCCTCCATGGGAGAGGGTTTCTGGTAGAGAGCCAGGTGCTAATGCACCGCCTCACATGGCAATCATGGAGGTGCATGGGGGCCAGGTGCTGCTCATTCTCTGTCAGAAGCTGGCCTTATGAAAAGCAAGGTAGGCTGTACCTTTCAGTGAGCTGAAGTCTGCTATTATCCTTGCATGCAAGATATACAGTACATCTGGAATAATTAATTTCTCAGCCTATTGTTACTTTCTTGTGGATCAAATGTTTGCTACTTCTGAAGCCTGTTGACTGTATTCAATATCTTTTCCTGTTTAACTTTGGTTTTCCGGCCGCCTACTTTTTTTTTTTTTTTTTTTTTAGGGCATGTCTTTTCGTTTTCCTCTTGAAGCAGAGGATTCAACTGAAGTATGGGTGAGTCACAGATACTGTATGTCCTCCTCTCTGAAGCACATTTAGATTTTTCAGGAATCATAGCTGACAGCGATCAGCCATACATTGCAAAATATCCTTTCAGGGGAGGAAGAACATTGATGCTAAAATCAGACTGAAAGGTAAATGACTGAAAGAGGGAGAGAGAGAGAAGTAAGAGAGAGTCTTAGAAGGGCAGCTGAATGCAGGCACTCACTGTGCAGCATTTGATGGCAGTGTCTCCTGTAATCAGGGACACTCTGTTATACAAGTCAGGAGCCATTTGAGCATATCACAAGTAGCTCTAAATAAAAATATTGAAAGCAAAGGGATAAATATTCATAAAGAAAATTAATTTCCTCTGCTTCTAGCTCTGTGTTTTCTGAAGTGAGGGAAAGTTTCTTTATAGTGGGGTGTAAAAGGTGCTGCAACCCTGCACCACACCATCAAGTCATTTTCCTGGTTTTAGCTGGGACAGGGTTAATTCTCTTTGTCACAGCTTGTATGGGGCTATGTTTTGGATTTGTCCTGGAAACAGCATTGATAATGCAGGGATGCTTTAGCTATTGCTGAACCAGGGCTCACATGGCATCAAGATACTTTCCAATTCTCACACTGCTTTGCCAGTGAGTAGGCTGGGTGTGTACAAGGAGCTGATAGGAGACAGCCAATAGAGCTGATCTCAACTGACCAAAGGAATATGCCACACCGTATGATGCCATACTCAGCCACAAAAGCTAGAGGAGAGAAACTGGGAGAGCTGATGGTGTTTGGGGATTTACTGGGCATTGTTTGGCTGGTGGTGAACAGTTACAAGACTTTTTTTGCTTCATTTGTTTTCCCTTGATTTTACTGTTCTTTTGTTTGTTTGTTTGTGTGTGGTTTGTTTTGTTTTTTCTTTTTACACTGCCTTTATGTTACCCCATGAGTTTTATAACTTTTGCCCTTCTGATTCTCATCCCCATCCTGCTGCATCCAAAAGGATGTGATTATGCAGCTCTGTTGTGCTTAGCTAACTGCTGAGGCATCCCTCAGCAACCAAACAGCTCCAGAGGTGTTCCATGCTGTGGCTGTCACCTGAAGGATCACAGTAATGTACTTTGAAAAGCCTTTCATTTTTGTCTCAGAGGTCAACTGAAAATGGAGGCTCCAGGTTTGTCTTCTGTCCCAAGCTGTTTCCTACAGCAGATCTTATAACTTTGTTCCCAAGTTTCTGTGGGACCTTTTTTGTTGGAGGTGTTTTTTTGAGGGTTACACACAGACACAGACACACACACACACACTACATAAAACTGTAGCAAGTACTCACTTCATGAGAAAATCTGCTACTGCGGTTATTCAGGGATAAAGTTTATGGGGCTAATATAATTTCTGTAATTGTAAAGCCATATGGTGCTCAGTAATGGAATTCCTGTCTATGAGTACAAGTGAAAATTGGGCTTTCTCATATGCCATTGACAAGTTAATTCCAATAATCACTTTCAACATATCAAAGTACCTTATATAAAAGCCTATCAAGCAGTCATCCATAATAGAGAGTATTTGTGCAACAGTCAGTGATGGTACACTGCAGTCAGCTGGAGGCCTAGAAAGGGTCACCCTGACCTTCAGCCATGACTGGAAGAAGATCGTGTTACAATCTTACTGCACTGAACCAGTTATTCGAGCAAATCTTCTGTAACTTCAGCACAGGCCAGGCTCTGTGGCTGCTCTTTTGAAGTGCAGATAGGAAGGGATCTACTCTGTATATCTGCCTTTGTGAAATTTCACTGCACAGCTGAATGGTGCAGCTTGGGAGATGCAATGCACACATAGCTGTCCCTCTTCCTCATTATCTCCTTATTCCCAGTGCACTGCATTGTCTCACCTGACAATAACCAAAATGTTATCAATTGTTCTTGCTACTTCCAGGCAGTGCATGGGACTGATAAGACATGAGGTTGCCAGCACTCATATGCTGCATTGTGGAAGGTTGGTCCTCTGGAGTTCTGCTTGGTGGGGGATAATCTAGAGTTGGTAGGAGAAAACAGGGGAAGACAGTGAGTTATTCTTCCTCTGCAAAAATACCTCTGTATACTTGGTTACTTGTCTGAAGATCTTCTGATAAATCTCAGAATACTGAGAAAAACAGTGATGGAATGGGAAACACTATTTATGGTTTGATTGTCTTTTTCATTTGTATAGTTAGAGACTATTTTTCCAAATCTATGTGGGATGAGATATTTCACCCCATGAAATGTCCTTGTGTTTTCTTAAGGCCTACATTGACTCCTTTGTACTTCTGGGAAAAGCATTATCCCTTTTTCTCTCAGCACATCTCAAAGACATTCCCATGACAAGAACCTTTTAAGGCAATTCTAGGCAGATGACCTTCCAGCCCTCCATTTGTGTGAGGGGCAACCTGGTTTAATATGATCACTACAAAATGGATAGAGTTAACTGAACCATATTTACATGGAGCCTCACTATCTGTGCACATGAGTGGTCCACAAGCAGATTCAATGAAATTGATAGCACTCTACTAATAGTAGAATGTAGGATATTTAAGGAAGGACTAAGGAGTGAACAGATAAGAGATTGAGGCTCCAAACAACTTGCACCAGGAACACTATTGCCTGTGAAGTTTGCATGGCCATTTGCTCCAATATTATTGGTTACTGAGGAGAAAAAGCACAGGTGTCTGCTGCTATGGTCAGTATCTGGCAAAGGATTACATTAACAAGTGCTAAATGACAGCTTCGCTGCTGTTACAATCATTCCCTGACAGTATTTGAAATTTTGCTTTGTTGGCTGAAGAGGATGTTGCATACACAGCCATCCAGTTATCTCCACTACCCTACTTTAATGTGGATGAGTGTGACAGAACTAATGAAGGATGCTGGATCCCCTGCCCTAGAAACTAAAGAAATAGAGCACCATCAAGATGTGCCTGACAGTTTCTTGCCCAAAACACTGAAAGGGAGGGAAGAGGAGGCTGTTATCTGACCCAGTCAGTCTCTGCTACTGGGTAATCCCTCTAAACTATGGACCATCAGTGCCATCAGTTGAGCTCAGAATTAACTGAGGAACTCTTTCTGCTGAGCTTGTAATTTCTTTGACATAGGTGGGAGCAAACCAGATTTTTAAACACAGTTTACTTCCCAATAGCTTGCACTTTCCTACTCAGTTTTAGAGAAAATATTCAGATTATTTTAACAGCAATGACCGTGATACAGACATTTAAGATTGATTCAATGCTTTCAAACTTCAAATGCCTCTCTCAGTATGGATTAGCCAACTCAAAACTCACTCCCTGGACTGTATATTCTGATGGCTTTTCCTCAGTGAAAGTATGGGGATTTTAACCACTGGAGCCTGCTGCCCCTACACACTTACTGTACACCTCTGGATATCAATGACCATTCATGGATGCTGGTAGCAGTGTTACTTCTTTCCCTAGCATTTGGCAATCTAAAGTAAAATCTATAATCTCTATTTTAGAGCCAGCAATAGTGAAAGCACAAGTGAGAGCCAGCTATCAGCCTTTCAACTACCTTTGCCCATAACCATGTTCAATGTAGCTTGTGGGACTACAGTAGCAGCCAGAGTCTCATCTACACTTCACTTCCTTCTTGACAATGCTGGAGATAACAACGTTGGGAAGCTTGAAGAAGATAACTCTAAAGTAGAACAGGGCAATCAGTTTTCTCCTGGGATTAAAATCAAGAGGACCTATAACTGCCCATTATGACTGTCATGCCAGAGTAACCTGACATAAATCACTGGGCTGACAGATAGTGTAAACTGTATGAGAGAGGAAAGAGGACTAGGATTATCCAGTTCACAAAGTCTTTGCCCTAACTACTTTTCCATTGCCTTTGTTGTCTCACTTGCCTTAGTACTGTGAATACTGGTAAAGTGCTGGGATATGAAGAAAAGGACTCTACTAGTCTGAGATGAGAAAAGTGGAGCTGGAGCAAAGGTTCACAAGATACAATACAGCGAGATACAATACAGCAAGATTCAAGGTAAAGATGCTTATGTCAACATGTAGGAATGCCAGACTCCCAGGAGTGATGGGATAGGTGCTGGACAGGTTTTGCTTTCAGGTACCAAGCAGGCTAAGATAAAAGCAGGATTCAGTGTATGCTGTTTTACTGCTGCTCTCAACCTCCCTCACGTTGATGTCTCTGTGGCTTATCATTATGCTTTCTCCAAGAGAACACACCACAAGACTTAGTTCTGTAAAGGAAACAAACTGAAATGTGTAACATTCCCTGTAACATTTCACTTTGCTATTCAGGCAGGGACTTTATGAAATCAGTGGGAGTCTTTCTACAGCTTTCAGGGGGTTTTGGACCAGGCCCATGCAACTGCCTGAATTAATGACATCTATCTGGCCCCTTTACCTGTTGCTTTTAATGAACATGGCATGGGAAAAGCATTGGATTCCTCTCCACTCAGAAAGCATCTAATGTGTTGTACCTAACGTGTTGAACTGAATGACTGGCTCCAGTAGACTGGTGTTTACTTGCTCATACTAGTTTTGAGTTTACTTCAGCAAAGGAGTTTATGCAGATGTGCAAGTGGCACAGTCCTCTGGAAGCTGGACCACAGGAAGGAACAATCTATCCTGTTAAGAAAGGGCTGCTTCAGAGCCAGCTGGCATGTCAGGAGAAAAGGCATTCCCTAATCCTACTCTCTTACAGTACAGGTTCCCCTTTGTCACCTGCAGCTTTGGCAGAGGGCTCTGTTCTGTGTCAAGCAGTGGGTTAGGGATTTCTACATGGTTTCAGATGGGGTTTAAGTTGTACTAATCTTTAACTTAGAGATCACAACTCCTCAGTGCCAAAACCCCAACTGATCTACAAACTCAGGGAAATGCCATTCTTTGTGCATTACTTGCAGAGTTGGTTAGCAGCAAGGTCAAGCCTGCTGGTTTCCATCACACTGCCCCTTTGCAGTTTTGCAAACAAACCTTTGTAATTCTGAGTATTCTGGAGGGAAAAAAAGCTGCACTGGATTTCTATTAGTTCTTTTAAAAATAAGATAAATAACAGAGTTTTTGTTTTTAATGGCTAAGAAACAAGCGAGAGACTCAATGTCTACCTAAATGTAGAATCAATCAGTGCTCAAAGTTGGAAGTGAACCTTTGTTTTTCCTTACAGTCAAATAAGCCACTAAGTGTTCCAGGTGGCTGTTACTGGCCTCCTACTGCAGACATTTCAGTGCTAAAGTGCTCTGTTGCAGTGCTATCATGCAAATTGATTGTTCTGGCTTCACATTGTCTGTTGTTTGAAATCTTTCATGCTGATATTTTTGTGTCCTATTTGTGATCCTATTACTAGAGATTTACTAGACGATGCCGAGTTCAGGGCAATCCAGCAGTCACTTAAAGAAAAAGACTATTTCTTTTTGGATGGGTCCACTGTTCTGGCAAAACACAGGGGCCTGGTACCATGACTGAGGAAATGTGCTATGACTTCTTAAGTTAATAAGTATGATATTGTTTTAGATGAAGTGCTGGGCTGTGTAGTGAGTCAAGAAGCACACCCATTTCTCTCACTATGCAAGGAAGAACAAACAGAAGCTTTTATGTCTGTGACTGGGACAACCTAAGGACAGCATCAGACTGGCAGGACAAGGAAAGAAGCCTTTGCCTCCTGAGAGGAGAGACTCAGTCGCCTTAGAAGAGACTCCAGGAAAAGTTGTATGTAGGAGAAGGACTGAATTGCTTAGTGTGAGATAGTCTCAATGGACATTAAAGAAGACTGAGACTACATATAGGTGATTTCAAGAGGGCCACAGGCAAGGTGAGCATCCAGAACAGCTTTTATATACATCCAACTAAAGAAGCATGTCAGAAGTGAAGGTCACTACTGCTACAGAAGCCTCCACTCGCTCTCACAGGAAATTTAATGTGCAACAGAAGCACATTGAATGTCCAGCAAGAGATTTCTACAGGGGTGTTCACAGTTCCACTGAAGTCCATGATGTAGGAGTTATGAATGTACATTTAGGCACAGCACTCCAGTAATGCAGGGGAGTAGCCGAGTTAAGGAGCAATATTTCTATCAACACTCATACATCACCATGTACTGGGTGTGGAGCCAATTTTTTTAATCAGCATGCTGCTTGGCTTGTGAGCCAAAAGGTTGTGGCAGAAAGGGAAAAACTTGCAGATGCCTTTTGGAATAATATCTGTCTAAGAGTTCTTGTACATTCATGGCTGTACTATCTAAGCACACAATTTCTAGCTGTGGCCCTGTGAATTCTTGTCTCTCACAAGGTGTGGTTGTGTTTTAAAAGTAACCATGCACTGGCCGACTGAAATACGAGCCCACAGCATTTAGACCAATAATACTGCACAAGTAGTGTTTTGCTCAGACTCCTGGGTATCAGTTAACTGCAAAGCTGCCAAAGGACATTCCACAGTGAGAGGAAATTGAGTGTAGGTGGGCAGCTCAGAGCCCAAATGCATACTTTACAAACTCTTGGTTGTTATAGGGGTGAGTCACACAATAATCATCCTACTATCAAATTCACTGTTGGGTGTGTTGAGTTTTTCATTTGAACTCGAATGTTATGTAAAAGTTGCTAACATTTCCCAGAAGTTTAATTTCTGAAAATGGAAGAAAATGAAGTAAAGCTAGCTAGCCAACACATTTACATGTGTGCAGATGTTACTTCAGTTATGCACTGTTTGGGTTTTTCTTAAGTGACAGGAAATTTTTTTTTTTTTATTATCTGAGGCTGACGGATTTTGGCAGAAAAAAGGGGCTTGTACATTTCTGTTGTCTAATGCCAGTGAGGCATCTTCCAGCACTAGATGACCATTCAGTGTCAGAGGACAAGTGGCTTCCTAACTGACCATCATTACCAACTGGGTGACTAGGCTGTCACTCGTAGGAAATATATACAAAATAATGTTATATTGTGCTTATAGAAAACGTTTCGCCTCCAAGAATTAACCTGGTCTTGCAGAAGATAGAATTTGTTGGGATTTTGGTATGCCTAAATGAATTCTTTAAAGCAGAGAAACTTTTCTAAGAGACCTCCTATGGTAGTGTCTGGTGCAATTAACCTTGTGATGAACTTTAAGCGACTGCCCTCCGAGGGCTGCCTCTAGTCTACATGTTGCTCTACACAACCAGCTGTTTCAGTGGGGGTTGCTGACATCACAAGCAAGTGGGCCTGAGAAGAGCTCTTCAGAGATTAAGAAGAAACCCCATGGTCTTTGGGCATTCCCCTCTGCCCAATACTTGTGTCAGTCTTCTTCCACTGTCTGCTATCCATGTTGCACATGAGAAAGCTTCATGCCCTACAGTGAACAGTCCCAAGAAAGGCCTTCTGTGAAGGATCCTCAGGGTTTCTGTTTCTCCTGGGTTTGTCACCTATGGTATTTCAGGCAGAGGAAGGGTGGAGTGATGCCTTGGTTAGGGATATCTTCCAGCTCTTTTCCTCTCCAGTTACGGAAGAATTTTAACCTAGCCTCTGAGGCCACCAAAATTTTGCCCAGCCCATTGCAGGCTGAATCTTCATGAGTCATGTACGAGCACCAGCTGACATGTCTCCTTCAGCTGGCAGGAAATAGCTTGTAGTCAGAGAGGCAGAAATAGGAGCATAAAAAGAACATCAACAGTGATAGTTCTCTCTTTTCACTTGGTTACTTCTTTGATTAACCTGTTTTAAAAGTCATTAATATCCTGACAGCATAAATGAGGAGAAGCCTATTTAATTTAGATGGTGTTAGAAATTTATTCTCTGCTTAGGAGCTATTCTTTCTGAAGTCTGCTTTGTCCTTCAAAGACATCCTCAAAAAAGCAAACCTCTTTACTCACACTGTACAGTCTTCGTGTTGTCCTGCTGCTTCTTTTTTTTCCTAAACTACACTCCAAGAGAGCAGAAAGGCTACAGATATGCTACCTAGCCCTGACACAACCCAGAAAAGAGATACTCTCACAAGCCACATGCCGTTCTCCATTTGTAGAAGTACTGGCCTAGAGGTGACTCAGTAATTTCATTGTTGGAACTGAGTGTTATGCAGGCAGCACTAGTGCTGAGGAGTGGGGGGCTGATGGCCTTTTTTTTTTTTTTTTTTTTTTTTGCTACAGATAAAAGTAATTTCTGATCAGTGCAATGCAGTAATTGTTAAGAAGACAATCACTGTCCTTGTACACAGCAGCACAGCAGGCCTTGGCTACACACCAGTGTTCCTTGAGAGTTACCAATAGTGGCTTGGCAACCTGAAATCCATATCTGGGTACTCTCTTCTTCATTTCATTCTAGTGCTCACGGGCTATATCAGTAGACAAGAACTATTTTCAGAAGAAAATACCCTTCATTTTTTGTGACTCATCCTCCCTTCTTCCTAGGGAAGCTGAGGACTGTGCCAGACATACTATACAGGTGTCTTCTTGATGCTGGCTTAGGAATCTGGGGCTTCCCAGCCCTGTGTAGTCACAGAGCATTTCCTGGCATTGTTCACTGGAACAGCTCTTTAATTACTTTTTCACTGAAACCACCTTCTCCCACTGCTATTGCAAATGATATTATTTTAGTGTAGGCTGCATTTCAGTGGTTGTCACCTATGTATAAGCTAGACTTTGTACCAAAATATTTAAATTACTATTTTGTAATTTGAAATGAGCAGTGCTACAAAAATACTAAACGTTATCAGTTGCTGGTTTTATTTCCTTTCTTTGAAACAGGAATGAATGAAACAGTTGTGATAAAGACTGTATTACTCATACCCTGTACTGCTAAATAACCTTAATCTCACAGATTCACAAATTGCATTGGGTTGAAAGGGACCCTCAAATATCATCTTGACCAATCACACTGCAGTCAGCAGGGGCACCTCCAACTACATCAGGCTGCATCAAGTATGACCTTGAATGTCTTCAGGGATGGGGTCTCAATCACATCCCTGGGCAACCTGTTCCAGTATTTTGCCACTCTCATGGTAAGGAACTTCCTCCTTATATCTAACCTAAATCTACTCCAGTTTAAAACTATTGCCCCTTGTCCTTCTGCTACAAGTCCTTCTAAACAGTCCTTCCACAGCCTTCCTGTAGGTTCCCTTCAGATAGTGAAATATAGCTATAAGGTCTCCCTGAAGCCTTCTCTTCTCCAGGCTGAGCAGTCCCAATACTTTCAGCCTGTCTTCATAAGAGAGGTGCTCCAGCCCTCTGATCATCTTTGTGGCCCTCCTCTGGACCCAGTCCAGCAGGTCTGTGTCTCTCTTGTGTTGGGGGACACAGAGATGGACGCAGTACTCCACGTGAGGTCTCACCAGAGCAGAGTAGCATGGCAGAATCATTTCTCTTGACCAGCAGGCCAGGAGTCCATGCTTCTTTTGATGCAGACCAGTAAACGATTTGCCTTCTGGGCTGCAACCCACCCACAGCACAATGACTTCTCTTACATGCTGCATCCAGACAGTGCTTCAAATCATTATGTTTTGGGTTTGCCTGCCTCACAGTGCCTAGCAAAGCTGAATCAACTGGGGCTCTGTCCATACCACTGAAACTAATGAAAGCTTTTTCATTAACAGTAATGGGACTTCAATCTTCTTTTTTGGTTTGTTGCTGCACATCCTGAATTCCTGCTGAGTTTTAGCAAGACCAGGTGGCAGGACTCCGCTCCTATTCACATCCACTGGAATGAGACACATATCAGCTTTTGAAGGGCTTGTACTTAGACTTGTAATGCTTCCAGGAATTGGCCATGTAAGGTACTATAGATTCAGAGCTCTGTCCTATCAAAGTAGGAAGAAAAGTATTGCTGTGGTATTTAGCCAGCTTAGCAGCTTCTGTTCTCCAGTACAGTGTATCCAAGAGTGACCAAAACAAACCACTTCAAAGAAAGGTGCAAAAAAATCCTTCCATCCCACATTAAGTAGCTACGGGATAATTGTTTCTAGTGCTTCTTCCAACCCACCATATTTAATAGCTCAGGAGTGCACTGAAGTTTACAGATACATACATCTTCTAAAATACTAATATTTCTGGTGCTAGATGTTTGGATTTTTGTTTTTGTTTTGTTTTTTTTTCTTTTTTTCCCCCCCTGTATCAAGGAACAATCCTTTTGTCTCTGAGATGTTTGTGGGTTCATTAAGTTGGGCTACTGGCATACTTGCCTCTAAAAAGTGCCTCCTACTGGCACAAAGCACAAATGTCTTCCTCTAATCTTGGTGACCACTACTGGCACAGCCCAATGAGTAAAGTGAGGGTTGTTGAATGGTGAGAGGAAAGGCTTTTAGGGAACTATGTTTCAATTTCTATTTTCCATGAGATGACTCATAAAAACTGAACCAAGATGATTATTTTAAGAATCCCTCTTCTCTCTGTCCTTTTGAATAAATACCATTTTATTGTATTTTTGTGTTTGTTTCCTCCTCCACCTGCTGCCCCCCACCTCTCCCAGATAATAAGCATGTGCTGCTTCTGCTGTGCTGGTAAGTATGTTCACTCTTCACTCGGTGAAGCTTACCTATTAGTATAGCTCGCACTGAAGATTATTCAGTGTAGATGAATCTTAGGTTTTGCTCATTTTTTGGGCACACGGCTCATTATGCAAGGTGAATAATGTTGTGTCTGTGTAGAAGAACAGAGTGTCAGTGCTCTCATTTTCCGTTTGTATCTCATTACAGAAGTTCAATTTCTGTGGTCACCAAGTTTCCCCTTGTTGCTCATTAGCTTTCCTCTTAGTGTTATCTCCTCATCTTTCAAGGATTCAGTAGTCACCTCTGCAAGGCAAAGGACCTCAGTAGGCAGGTTTTTGTTTGGTTTTTTTTTTTTTTGCTGAGGGAAAAGCACACACATAGTTTAGTATTTAATGAACAGAGTCTGAAGAAGCACATTTAAATCAGCACATAGGGCCGAAGGTACATGGAGAAAGAAAGATAAAATATTGTCATCAGTGACAAAAGAAGTTATATGAAATAAGGACAGGATGATATCATGCTGTGAATGTAGAGCTAAAATGCTTAGATTTTATGCAGGTCGAATCCATTTTCTGAAACACTAAAACTTTTGCTAAGTTAGTTCTGAATGCAGGTGTGATAGAGAGCTGAGACAACATATGACTGTTCCCTCCTCATGTAATGGACATGTGTAGCTGTGTTGCCTAGAGGAAGTATTTCCCACAAGATAATGGAATGAGAGAGACACTGCAGCTACAGCCTCCTTAAACTCACACACTAAGCAGCTGATCTCTAGGATTTGGACTTGTTATTCCTCCTCACTGTGATATCTCCCAGCCAATGGCCTCACCCCCTTCCCCTTCTAAGAAATGCCTGTGACTCGTTCCCATGCCATCCCTGACCTGCACCCAGCTCTTTAACCACTTGAGAATTGTTTCTGGAAGCTGAACTGTTGTCTTTGAGGTAGTTTTAACCACCTCTTCTGCGAGGAGGCAGTCCAGGCAGTAATGACACAATTTATCTTCTTTTATGAGAGAAAGTCAAAACCACTAATATTGTTGTACACATATTTCTGGAAAAAAGGTTCCACTATAAGGTCTCAAGTGGGTTTTCCACAAGGTGAGGTGCATGTTTTTCCCCTTGCTAGCAAAATTACTTCACTGCTTCCCTTCACTCTTCATTTCCTGAATAGCTTATATATATTTTTATTCCCTTGGCCTCTGTGACTTAGCTCTTATCTGACTGTTTTGTCAAAATAAAATTATTTTTCCTCTAGATGTTCCCCTCTTGGCCGTGACCATTGAGGTAACTGACTGTGGTTTCTGCAGGAGGTGTTGTTTCCTCTCTTCCTTCCAAGCCAAGTCTTTAAATACCTGTAGATGTTACAGGGATCAGACTCCATGACCCTCAGTTCTCGATGGCAGTACCCCCCTGTAGGAGGAACCACTCTTGAACATACAAAGTTTAATTTAAACATGGGTCCAAAACAAGTGTGTGACCTGCATGTCTGTGCAGGTTGTGTGGTGGCCAGTTTCTGAACTGAGCAGGGTATTGTGCCTGGATTCATCCCTGTCATGAGCTGATCCAGATCTGCTGATTCAAAAACTTCTGACCTCTGGGATACATCAAAATTAGGATCACATTGTGAATTTTAAAGACTAGGTGTGTTTCTTCTTGGGCAGCTGGAAGCAAAGAAATTTTCAAGTGACCCAGTTTTGTCATTCTTCTCTACTCTTTCTGCAGCATGGAGAAACCTGTTCCCCCTCTGGACAAAGGAATAAAAATCAAGTAAAGTGGTAACTTAATAGGAAGGAAACAAAAGTTGGCTGTTTGACTGTATTTTTCAGTTGTTGCCAGCTTTCAGGTGGCTTTTTGAAACTCAAACAGGCTAAAGCATGCTTGTACTAGCAAATGGCTGCCTGCGCAGCCATGCAGAGGTAGAATCCTTTTATATAACAGAGACCCAGGGAGCAGATGGACATGTATTTTCACCAATGTGCAGCGATGCTATTTAGGTATCAGTGAACACTTTTTAGAGCTTCCTCATCATGGTTCCACACATCTATGCTCTGTTGATTCATGAAAAGGAGATAGGGCAAGTTATCATTGCAAAGTAACTGCGTGGAGATGAGTGAACAATTCTGTCCAAAATGCCTTTCCTGCTTGATGGGGAGAAAGGGAAGGGACAAAGATGAAACTGGTGTACAATGAAAGACATATTTTACCAAGCTGACTATAGAATAGAAAAAAAGGCATACATCAAAATGTCTACTGCAATATATGTTTGATTAAAACCAAACCAACAAACAAAACCAACCCAACAACGACATCAAGAAAAGCTGAAAATGTTTTTTCAAGGATGGTTGAACAGGAGTGGGTTTTTCATTTTTTGGGGTTTTTTGTTGTTGTTGTTTTTGTTTTTCTGTACAAAGCTCTTCTATCTATTATATTTGAATCCTCTCCCAATGTGCTGTACAAAGCAAACATATCTCCTGCCTTTATGGACATCAAGAGTTAGGGCTAGCCTGGCCACTAAATGAGGAACAGACACTCTCTACCAGTCTTTCTCCCTTCCCAAAAGAACTGGAAAACCAAAATTACTTTAATGAAAATAATGTTAAATATATGGATATAGATACAAGCCAATATTTATCCCAACACCCTTGATGACAATTAGTCAGCCTCACCACTGACAGTAGAGAGTGGAGCATCATTCGTCCTCCTGGAATAACGCTCTCCTCCCTTTGTTTTACCTAGTAACTGAGATAGTCATGGCTGTAAAGAAGAGGTAGTTTTTCCATCCCATCTATTTATGTTGTCTCTGTACTCAAACAGGAGAGACCACAAGGTACATTGTGGCATATACTGTTCTTGTTTAGCTGGTCTTACAGGAAAGCATCTTCTCTTAAGGAGGAGAGCTATTGGGCTCCACATGTAGGGTAGAATTTCTCTGAATTTATGTTCATTCTCTTTGCTGGCCTTTGTGTATTCGGGTGCACTAAAGCAGATGTGCTGCAAATAGGAAATGCTCCCACTTCTTTTGTTTCTTCCTGATCAGGCTGAGAGCTGTATGAAGCAGCAGCAGATTCAATTTCCTCCCGCCACTTTTGGGATGGATTTATACTAGAATAACAGCCAAGCTGTGTATCTCTAGTCTTGCACTGTAACTCCTGTTGAGATAAACAAAAGTGGCTACTTCAGCAATTAAACTGGAAGATTTCTAGACTTCTCAAAAATGAGTAATATCTCCATGGCTCCCAGTCCCAAAGGCTCCAGATGGACTCATCCAGCAGGGCATCTGTGGATTTCTGGCTCTGGTTCAATAGGCACAACTGATATTCACAAATGTGTCTCCATTTCTGCCCCATCCATCACCCCAAGCACACAAGTCATCCAAGTATCCATGCCCATAAAGTTTTAACACTTGCTTGATGCAGATGAAAGATGGCCACCAGCCTCAGTAGGTCGGTATAATCCCACTGGTATTGGCAAAAAGGCCCCTAGAGAATATATATTCTGGAAAGATAACAATTAAAAGAGATGGTTGGGGTAATTGTGCTTGATTGAAGGGAGAAACATTTTTTCTAGCAGAAAAATGAGCACTTAAAAATGTTCGGCCAGCCGAGGACAATTATCTGACTGGTGATGCACAAGTAGAGAGGGCAGTTAATCCATTTTAAATCACTCGTGTAGTCAGGAGAGTGACTGGAAAATGCCACCAGACTGGCTTTTGCTCTGGGTGCAGTCACAGAGACTTCAGTGACAGTTGGGACCAGGCTTGTTGGATGCAACTACTCTTTACCTGGCCACAACTTCTCACCAATTGTATTCAGTTGATAACAAGTTTTTTTCTACCACTATACGAACCTGCAGAGATAGTCTGGGACTTGAGTAATGAAAAATGATATTATTCTTTCACTGCCAAAGTATTGCCTGTAACACAATCTGCTTCTCAGCTTTAGCTGATAATGCTCTCTTGTTTTAGGAGCTTGCCACATATACCGATTGCCTGCTGTGGTGGCAGAGGCCCCAACAAGAGAAGCTGTTCTTCCTGTCAAAGAAAATACACAGCCATGACTGAAATGCATGAAGAATACACTGGCTGAGAGGAAAAAAAAAAACCCAAACCTGTTTCTGTGGATTTTTCTCCCCACTGAAGTGTTTTAAATACTGACTCGCAAAATCTTTTTTTAACCCTTGGATGAAAGGGGAGCAAGGTGGTTTGCAAGTGATATATACATTTACTCTGAAATCTTTTGAACCCATCCATCCTGGGATTTTCTGCATAAGAAATCAAGCCACCTGCTTGGATTTCCTTTATCTTGTGTGAGTAAAGCACTTCCAACTTGTTTATGTGTTACAGAAGAAGGGAAGAAAATCCTGAGCACTGGCATGCCTCCTCACTGCTCCCCCTTTCCCTGCAGCTGTGAAGATCTGAGTTCAGAAATTTGTTTGCATCAGCACAACAGAGAGAGAATTCTCCTGGTTTTGTCTGTAGGAGAATTATAAACCACTGAAGTACTGCCCTGGAGGATCAAAAACAAGCATTACCTCATCACCGTGAAATGTTATTGGCTGCAGATAACTGGAGGTGGGGAGTTGGTGCCTAACCTCTTGGTGAGTGCTGGGTTTTCTCATTATCTCCTCTTTCTTTCAAAGCAATTGACCCTTTTAATGGATGTCAATTAAAGGAACAGCACGCCTTTGTGGAAGCCTCCTACAGAACCTGGGGGGAACAGCACAAATGCGATCAATAGAAACAATTTTAAAATAATTAAATAGCACTTTAAATGTGATAAGAAATTGTGTATTCAACATGGCTATTAGATTCCACAGGACAGCTCTGAAAGCTACGTAGTCATTAGAATCCATAGGGCTATGTGATTTTGGTTTTTTTTCACTAGATCTCTGTATGCTTCCTAAGGCTACATCATGTCATTTTCATTCAGGACCACCCTCTGTTATTGGCTTTCAGAAAAGTCATCATTGATTGCAGTGAGCATGAAAAGCTGGGTGATGACATTATTTACCTCTTGTGAGGACCTGGCTTCTCAGATATTGAGAACATATTGCCCTGTCAGGAGGCACCAGGAAATTAGGATTTCATCTCTAAGGCAAAATCCCAGAATACTTTCTGAGGGACAAAGTTACCTCTCTTTTTAGAGAGAAGGAGATGTTTAAGTCACCTGCTAATGTGATAGTTTCATGAAAGTGGTAGAATCAAGGCTAGAGCTATTATGTGAATATAAGCAATACTCTTGCCACTGGCCTTGGTTTTCACTTAGATCTCACTTCTGTGAAAGTCCTTTTGGCATAAAAGCAATTAATCTTAAGTGAAGAAAGAATCTCAAGGTTTATCTCTTGTTGAATAATGTGGCCAGGTGCAGATCCAGTTCCAAGACCCTCTTCAACATCTGCTCCATACAAAGCTGCATGCCATGTGTGCTGCAAGTGGCCTTTAATCCTTTATTTCCTTTATGGCAGTTATTAATAGGGAACTGAATTCTCTCTCTCTTTGTCTCTCTGATGTTGTTTCCTTTGTTTCTTTTTAGGAGCAGCACAAGGGGATAGAGAGCAGACAAACTACATTATCCTGGTAATTAACTATCTCAGCAATATAGTGGCACCACGGCAGTGCTAATGCTGTGTAACAATTTGCATACATTAGTTTTCGTGTCCCAGGAATTTCTGTAGCATTTAAGAGGAAAATAAGGAGGGGAAATGGAAGGAAAAAGGACAGGGCTGGAGTAAATATAGGATTTCAATTCAGAATTGTATCCAAAGAAAGAGAATGAGTGAAGCCCTGAAAGTACTTGGAGCCTTGTTAACAGGGATGCAGTTATTCCTCACAGCTAGCTGACAGTTCTGATCTAGTCTGGAGAGATATTTAGTGCCTTTAGAACCCACTATTTTCAACCAGTGCTGTGGGTGCTGACTGTCTCAGGTGTATGCTGTATCATGGCCCTGAACATGCACCGCTGTGCTCCCTGCTTGCACTGCTGCTGGACTTGCAGATTTCAATTCCTACAAAGAAAAGAGCTCTATGCAAAAGAGAAGTCCCCCTAAAGCTGTCAGCATATCAGATGATCGTATACTAGCAGTGTTTCTATTGGCAAGAGAGTTCTAGCAGTGAAAAATTTATGTATTGCTGTTAAACTCCTTTGCATCCTGGGCTCCTTCACACATCAGGGCTGTAAAACAGATGGAAATAGCCTCCTGGATATTAAGAACTGATCAGGCCTCTCAGATCTGGGGTGCAATGAAGCCGTTTGGAAGTAAGAAATGAGACTCTAACTGCAGCTGACCTGCTGCTGTGGCTGCTGAGTCTCTGCTGCTCCTGTGCTCCAGGAATGAACTTCAGCAGAGAAAAAAAATAAAGCTCCTACACAGGCAAATCCAAAAGTCCTATTTTCCTTTGATCTAAACCACTACGTGATAGCAGTGTTGCCACTAGTGATACCACACTATGATTCTCCCAGCATGCCTTTGAGCCAAATCTGATTGAAACAATTAGATCTGAAAGAGAAGTCCATGGTCTGGCAAGCAGTAGAGGGAGTACCCCAAGCTGGTTTCAGATTGGTGAGAACCTGCATGATCTGTGTTATCTTCACAGGTATTTCTCTATGTTCCTATTTGTGTGACCTGGCAGCACAGGACCCTTAAATTCAGTTCCTGTTCTTTTTGATGATTTAGGCTGTGACTTTGGGAAAATTGCTTAATATCTGTGTGCTTCGATTTGCCCATCCATAACTTGGGTGTATTAATTAAACGGCTTCCTCAGAGGGACATTGTGAGGTTTAATGAATTTATGCTGGCAAAGTAATTTCAGATTTCAGATGAAAACTGCTAGAGAAGTGCAAAATGCATTATAAATAGTACAGAGAGGATACAAAATAATAATAATCAAAAGGCCCTGAAGCTGCTGATCACTGTAAAGGCAGAATACTTATACTTTAAGTTACTAATGAAAACATCAATCACTGTGTTACAAAGTAAAGATTTTTAGCTATATAGCATTAGTAAATACTATGATTAGCACTTCCATTGTCTTTGCATAGAAAGAAAAATCTATTAAATGGATTTACTCTGGATTTATTTCAAAAGGAGATCAGCATTAGGCCCAAAATATGTCACAAGAATTGAAAGTCCTGGTATGCTTGTTTTACAGCTATCTTTACTCACAGCAGAAGTCTATAGAATGACTTGCCTGAGAGAGAGTAGAAGCTTTTGTAGAATCACGACCTTGGTGTGCAGGGGTGAGGTAATAAAAGTAACATTCTTTTGCTGCAAACAACCAATTCCACACAGAGTACCAAATCCTTAGAAGAGAAACTGTATAAGAGAAGAGAAATTGTACAGCACATGCCAAAGCCTTTTCAGCTATTGTAGATTTCCTTATGTGCCACAAAAAAACACAAGGATGAGTGTGGTATTACACACCTCCATAAAATGAAGGTTATCGTTTCACATGCCTAGTCAAAAGTTGAGGAGAGGAAGGCAGTAACTCTTGCGAGGTATTTCAGAGAAAGCTCTTGGAGAAGAAGCAGACAAGACCGCAGAAGACTAGGCAAGAAGAGAATTTGCATTCTATTCATCAAGACACAATCCATTTGTGTCTTAGTTCAAAAGCTTTTGGATTCCAAAAGCAAGACCAAGACTGTTTAAGATTTATGCTAATTGGTTCAGTTGTAAATTCTACAAACCACAGTCCTTGGTTGTTCAGCTTTCAACACCAGCGCCCCCCTCCATAACAAGGGAGGCACCTGATCCTTGGCAGGGAGGGTACCTATCAGTAGGTCAGTGCAAGCTGTCAGCCCTGGGAGGAGGTGTAGGACCTCACCTACCTTACAGATGGGGACAAATCCTCTGACAATCGAAAAGGTCATTGGTTTCTGCACTTCATGTAATCCCAAATGAAGGGCTGTGCATGTAAAGATGGCTTTCCTCTTACAGGGCAACTTAAACATGCCCTGTCTTCAGAAGTCAATGCAAAATTAGAGGTGATGAGAAAAGAGGGTACTTTGAGTATTCCAAAATGTAAGAGTTTAAGCTGGACTTTAAATGTCAATTTCTGAGGTGTATCTATGAAACCTGGCTCTCATGTGGGTTAAAAAAAAACAACACATTTTTCATGTACTCTAAGAACTACTTTTGATTTCATGGAGCTGTACTTGATCTCTCCTGAAATGAAATGCACATTAGTCTTGGTGTGGGAGAATCTCAGAAGCTGTCTGTTCTGGGGATGGCAAGCTTGAAAGACCACTGGTCAACCATTTGGATACAGGCTGACACCAACCTCTGAGTTTTGAGAGCTCCCTGGCTTTGTCTTCCCATTTTGCAGCTTGGGAGCTCAAGCAGCGCTGATCTTGGGACAACAACCATACAGAACCTTGCTCCTGTAAGCCGATTCATCTTCAGATGATAAGTTCTCAGAAAAGCAGATTACCCAGAGTGTCCATTTTAGACAGGACTGTATATGCTGTATAGGTCTTAACATACTTGGACATTGTGTTTTGATGAAGTATACATTTTAGGGACTTAACAGGGAATGAGAAAGAAAGGGATAATCCGTCTGTATTGAAAAGACAAAAGGGGAAATGTGGGAAGTATGCTGGCCCTCTGCCACAAAAATACCTTAATGTATTAGTCATCAGAGTGATTGCAACATGTTCTGACAGTTCTGATGCCAAATCTGTGACTGAAATACTGAGGAAAGCCAAGTGTCAATAATCTTTGTAGCAATGAGTGACATCCCAGATATATTCTTTGAAAAAGCCTGGTTTATGTTAGATAGCCTGGGGACCAAGAGTTTACAAACCCAAACTCTGAGTTTACCCACACTCTGGGAAGCATTTTTGAGTCTGACTGCAGCTGACAAATGATCTAGAGACAGCATTGTAATCATGGGCTCTCAATTTGGTCTCCTGCTAAGCATTGGAGTCCTGTTCTGTGCCAAAGGAGGGAAGTTTGGAAAGCACACTAAAGCACACTACAGTATGAGAAGTGATCATAAATATCTCTGCAGTGGAAAACATAGATCTGTGCTTAGAGCTGACTGAATTATCAGAGGGTTTAGTGCTTACCACATGGGATTGTTACTTATTTTTAGCATTTCAGGTTGTCAACCAAACACTCAAGAGTATACAAATATGCTGGCTGTGGGGATAGGAGCTGAACCAAAAAGAACCATGAAATATCCTGGGGCTTACTTTCTCCCTAAAAAACGCTGCTAAATTTCATCCAGTTACATACTGATTTCAGTAACTTCTGCATGGCTAATGTAAATATGATCCCCGTTTGAGGGTGTCAAAGATGCAGAAGTTGCCATTTCCTTTGATAGTTTATTCCATGAATTTGTGCCTCTTACTGGAGATGCTAGGGAACAGGTTGGTAAGAAAAAATACTGACAATAAAGTTTTATTTATATTGAACTGTGTAACTTTAATGTTTGTCCATGTACTGTAGGGCTTTGTTAGCTACTAGCTTATCACAGGGAAATAATTTCTACATATTTTATTAATGTGTATCTTGATGTTTGTCCTTTATCTTGACTTCTTTGTTCTAAGCAAGCTGAACTGCTTCATTTTCCAAGTAATACATTTCCCCTGGCCAATTGAAAACTTCTCTGGCTCATTCTGCCTCTCAAGTTTCAAGTATTATTAAGAAAACTTAGTTGACAGATTTGTCTCCGGTATTCCAGCATTGTCTTGCCAGTCTCACATACTCCGATAAAATTGTTCGTCTGCTTATTCCTCTGTTCAGTACTCTCCTTTTCTCAAGAACCATGAAAATCAAAGTGAAAACTCCTTTTTTTTCTAGTTCCAAATCTGGCTAATTGTTTGGAATTATGTGGTGTGGATTTCTCAAAGCAGAAAATGAAAGTATACCAGATAAGTAAAGGAATCAAAACAAGAGCCTGAAAATAGCCAACTGTTCTAGAATAACTCTGAGAGTAGCTGATTTCTGATACTCTTAGGCTAGTCATTTACTGGATGAACTCTCAGTGTACTTCTCTTGATATATCTCAGTTCAGAAGGTCTAAATGAAATGTGAACAAAACACAGTCTGCCCCTGTGGTGGTTCTGCGCTTTTTGTGTCTGCGTCTCCATTGAGATTTATACTCATGTGCGTAACACTGCACAGCTGTTTTGGTTATCCAATGTTTCATCTTCTCACTGATCTGTGGAGAATGTGAGTGGAACCTTTCTTCACACTTGAAGGAGATGCTGAGGCTTGATGATTTCTGAGGTCTCTTCCAACCTTGCTTATACTTACACTGTGTGAATGTGTCTATATTGCTATGCCACATAAAACTAAACACTATTATTTGATCATACTGACAGCGATCCGCTTGTATTACTCTTCTAAGTGTGAATAACAAAGCATTCTGGTTTAGGATTATAAACAACAGCTACAAAGGCAGTTCTTGAAGACACATTTTCAAAATGCTGTGTTTTTTTCAGTCTGAAGATGAGCCAAACTGGTATCGATTAGCCAAATTTCCAGTAGGAGTTTTGGAGAACCCTTGAAACTCTGGCAACTTCTTGAAAGTGCTTAAAGAAAAGCAGAGCTCCTATGTATATATAACAAATAAGCCCAAGAACAAATGAAGCAGAGGATTTCATAACTTCAGTAAAAGTGGGGTAGAACAAAGCCAGTTTATGACAAAATTCTAGAGTCTAAAATTGAGCGCATACACAATTATAAAATTTTGCATTTATAATAGGCCAGTGGAGCATCCCTGCTGCCACTGCAGTCAACAAAAAACACACCAGGGAAAATCAGGAGTGGAATCTCTTTAACAGTCCCTTTTTTTTTTTTTTTTTCTTTTTTTTTTTTTTTTAAGATGGTTTTCAATGCTGAGCAAAACACAATTGCAATAAAGGTCAAAGTGATCACAGAATTCTAAAGATCTTTTCTTGCCTCTCAGTTTTACTGATTCTTTGTGGACTCCCTAGCTTTTATTTCTCCAGAGCAGCAGAATGAGGGCTGTGAGCAAAACAGGCCATTATTTATTACAATCTGTAGTGGGAGTGATGGCAGATGTTGATGGTAGTTTTTCATTAACAGTTAATTAAAGCCAATAAATGTTGTAATGCACTGCACAATGGCAGATGGTGATCTGCGGAAAGAGTTTCTCAACAAGTGCTCTGTGTTCATCTTCACTTTGAAGAACCATCTACACAGAAAAGAGTATTAAAATGGACCACCTGTTCAACTACCTTATTGCCACATAACTTTTGTGTGTCTGGAAATGTAGCCCAAATACAAACAGCAAGGATGAAACAGACTGCTTGTCATCAAAAGGAGGAGAAAATACCCTTTTCCACTGACAATTTGGCTCCTATCTACAGCACATTTTCTAGCCTATTTTATGTTTTGGTTTTTTTTTTTCTTTGCAGAATTGAATGGATTCCTAGGCCTGGAATAAAGCACTAGCCTATGCCGAACCTCAAAGTTTTACAACTTTCTATTCCTGAATCAGTAATGTAGGTTACAGTAGAAACACTCTTTCCACATGGTTCTTTATGACCCACTTGGCGTTACTCTTGAAAACTTGCTCGTGTTCCTGGTAAGTTAGCTTTATGCTCAGATCATATCAGAGGCAAAAAGGTGACCTCACACAGAGAAGGCTAAGCCTGACTGTTTGAAGTGGAATAATCTAAAAGAAAAAATCAGTATTTAGCCCTTGAATTTTAGTGATATTAACCTTTATGAAGACTTCTCTTTTTCTACCAGTATCCATTTCTACAAGTTCTAGGATTGCTAGCAGAAAGTTATTGCTGGTACAAGCAACCGCACTACTTTGGATACTGTCATGATTACTGTAGCACAGGATCTAGAGACATTTTGTACTGTCTTGCTTATCTAATGATGCTAGTGTACTTCTAGCATTATCTTTTTTATAGTAAAGATAAAATAATATAAATAATGGGTCAGACCAGCTCCTAAGTCTGCTAGTAGTCCCTGCTGCAATCTGAATTAGAAGTTAGTGAAAACAGCAGTGCACATAGAGGCCCTCCCTGACAGCAAATAGGTTATTTGATGCCTGAAGCATTGGTGCATCTTTTTTTATTTCATTGCTGTTAATATAGTGAGAATGATGTAGCATCATATTTCCAAGTAAATGCACAAACTTCATGAGTCATAGCCGTGCTCTGAAGCTGAAGTTTCTGACAAACTCAGATTTGGTTTATCTGTACTACAGTACCTGGAAAGTTAAAGCAAAACACTTAAAAGTATAAAGTGTAAGTCTGGCAAATTGATAATGCTTATGTCCTTATGAAGAAGCAACTTAGTGCTGAAAAGTTAGATTGTTGTTTAATCCCTGTGCTCCAAGAGAGCTGCTAATCTAAGAGTGGATGGTAACAGCAGGTGTATTTCCCATGTCTCAGCTCTTTTGTTGTTATCGTTTGTTGAGATCACTGGAAAAATTGCTATAAACAACTATCCATCCAGAAGGCATTGCATAGACTCTGCAATACAACAAACATCCCTTAGCAGGATCACAGGTGCAAAAGGTGCAGTTAGATGTGGGATTCTGTCTTAAAGACTAAACAGAAAACATTCTGCTCTCCATCAGTCTCTTGCTGCAGAAGACATGGAGAGCAGCACTCTCTAATGAAGGCAGTACACAAGCTGGAAAAGCCTCTACATTATATGCCACTTCTTCATTCGGCCGCCGAGAAGGAGTATTTGTGAGCTTTGCTCACTCATATCGCTTTGCAAATACTGATCTCCACCCTTAGACCATTAAACATGAATTTAGGCACTTTGCATAGCTGTGAAATGGTATCTTATCAATGGCTATCAGGGAACAATCAGTAGCAATGTGTCAGTGATGACATTTTAAAAAACTAAATAATAAAAAATACCAGATTTTTTCTCATTAGGGGAACCAATGGAAGCTTGCACATGCACAATCTATAGAGGACACACTGACCTAGTTGTGTCTCTCTTTTACATACAGACCTTAAACATTTGAGAAAAACATGCAGAGACAAAACTTATTTTTGGATGACAATGTGATCTGCTACAAAGTGGAGGGACATCAATGTTATGGAAATTTATTACTGTTCCTAGTTGATAAAAACCTTTTTATCATCAGAAACTTTGTCATATTTCTTTTCACAAAAGAATAACATAAACTGTACTTATTTATTGCCTTCTATGAGAAAGGTCAATGAGAAGTCACGAGTTTTCTGTGGCAGAAACTGCAATGAATATTTTTTGTCCCTACAGTAACAGCAGCACTGAGAGCAGTATAATGCCTGCCTTTGCATGTAATTACAAATTACAATCCCGAATGAAAGCAGAATTCACACAGAAGCTTAGAACATCTCTTTGGGAGCTAGCTATGCTGCATACACAATCGGTTATATGCATTCAAATATCAGGAGATCTGTATCACAGTATCACAGTATAAGCAAGGTTGGAAGAGACCTCAAAGATCATCAAGTCCAACCCATTACCACAGACCTCGAGACTAGACCATGGCACCAAGTGCCACGTCCAAATGTGCCTTGAACACCTCCAGGGACGGTGACTCCACCGCCTCCCTGGGCAGCCCGTTGTACCTGCAGCTCAAAACACTATAGAGGTGGCTCTAATTCATAGTACCCAAACCCCAAATTGGAGATAAGACCCATGTTGCAGGTCTCCATTTTTGAGTCAGATCTCACTCTTTCTATATTTAAACCAATATGACAGTTCTATTAATTCTGAATAGTATTACATGTTCACCTCCTATCTGAAAACCTCCCTAAGACTGTCATTGGTGAAATTGACCAATGAACAATTACCCTTCTCTGAGGTGGCGTTTCCTCCTTCTACTGTAGCGCTTGTGGTCTCCTCCCCACTGGAAACTCGTCAGTTACATCTGGCATTAGCACCAGATACCCTCAGTGGGTTTAAGCAGCTCTCCCCAGCCTCTGCTGAAGGTCCAGCCCTGTGCCAGGGGAACAACGCACACTGCTCCAGGTGTGTGAAACCAGTAGATGCTGATGTCTCCGCCAGTGCAGCCAGCCACTCGCAGCCTGCCGGTACGCGGAGGGAGAGGTGCCGAGCCCACAGCACAGCTCTCAGCTTTACAAAGAGCCCTGACGCAATTCCTGTTCCGTGGCTTTTGATTTGGCTTGGAGTAATGGGGGAAGGGGAAGGAGCCGTCTTGCTTTTTGTTTCCTCAGCTGGAGACTTCCAGCGTGTCATTTTCTTCTGCACATCTTAAGTCTCCAATCAGGGGCAATTATGATAGAACATTATGTAAATATTAAAGACAATTGCAGAGCTTTCATTAGAGCCAACTTTGTTTCTTTTCCCCCTCCCTCCCTCGTCTCGATTTAGTCGGGAACACAATAAACTTAATCAGCTGCCCCAGATTATGCATGCATTAGTCCGTGAGATTCAGCAAGGCCAGGCTTCTCAAGGACAAAGAAATATACAGAGCTCCAGCATCTCACTTTGTTTTCTCCAGCCATCTTTTGTGGTGTGTCATGGGAAAAATTCTAATGAGTCTTTCTGTGCTGCTGGAGAAATTCCTGTCAGGCACAAGCTACTTGCTTCCTCTGCTCTATTTTCTAGATAAGAATTTCCTGTTACCTGGGCCTTTTGTGAAGAAGGAAATTTGCATCAGGATAGACTGTATGGGCACTTGCTGATCATGATCTATAACAGTTTCAGTTTTCCGGGGTTGATTTTCCTCCTTTATCACACATTAAGCTTTTTGGCACTGCAGACCGCCAGTGAACACATTAGTTTGCATCTATGAAACAGTTGCACTACGTCTGCTTTCATTGTGCATGTGTTAGGTTGCATTTGTCACATGGTTTTGTTTTGTTTTGTTTTAAATATGCTATAAAGCTGAAGATACGATTCAAAGTGTTCTGCTTCTAGAGAAATTTGGCATAGTGGAGATGCAGAAGAATTTTCTAACACTCTCTCCCTCTAAACCTTCCAGCAAGCAAAACTGCTTAAATTAACAAAGCTTCAGGAGGAATACAGACACTGTCCTTATGACTTATCTTTAGGAGGGGAGATTGCAGGCTGACCTGTCTGATTTCTGATTTTTTTTAATGCCCCTCCCCCCCCGCCCTTTATCTCTCCATCGTGGATTTAAAGACTATTCTTTTCATCTCCATTTCCAGGGTTTTTTTTCTGCTACCCACGCAGCTCTGTTTCATGCTCCCTGACTGTTTCAAATGCAAAGGTGCTTCAGATCAGCCTGCTTCTGTGGGTATAGACAAATGATTTTTTTTCCTGACACCTAGGTTCCAAATTGGCTGCCTACCCATATTCATGCATGTGCTGGGGGGAGGAAGAATAAGGGGGGGATCAGAAGAGGGGGCAGCTGGGGGAGGTGTCTATGCTGTGCTGCCGGGCAGCAGCTGGGCTGCCAGAGCCATCTTGAAGCATGAGCTGGTGCTTTGGGGTCTGTGTGTATGTTTCTAAGCTCAGCCATCATTTTGAGTGTGGCAGGAAGTTGTTTCAACCAAATGGTTGTGGGTGTTCTTGTTTGCTCATTGACAGAATAGTAACTTGCTGCTCTTTGTGTTAGGGAAAAAACTCTGAAAATGCAACGTTCTGGAAATATTTATGCTCGTTTATGCCAGTGCATCAGTCTCAATTTAAGAAGGTAAAAATAGAAATTTCTCCTGGCCTCTCACTGGCTTGCTCACCAGGCTACCACATGTAGTTTAACAATGGACAGGCTTTGTGCGTGTGTGTGTGTGTGTGTGTGTGTGATGTGGAAAAGCACTGGGAGGAAATAAGGTTATAATCTGAAGCATGACATCAACCCATCTACTGAACCAGTACCCATTCTTGATTTCTCCAGATGGAAGACAGATATTTACATATTTAAATTGAAGCTGTTTGCCATAATAGTAATTAAATCTATAACATTTAACAGCTTCCTTGAAACATTATCCATCATTGTTTGGAAAATACACATTTTGGGGTTGTTTTGACCTTTGTGTGCTGCTGTGAGAAATGCTGTAGCATGGCTCTCTGACTGTGGACAAGATAGGTGGGAATGCTCCTTCTCTGAGGTACAGGGAACTATTCAAGAGCAAGGCCCTTGCACTGCACCATGCCAAGGAGCAATCACAGAGTCACAGCACATCCAGGTTGGAAAAGACCCTCAGGATCACCAAGTCCAACCTATAACACTACTCTACAAGATTCATCTTAAACCATAGCCCTAAGCACCACATCCAAATGACCCTTAAACACATCCAGGGTTGGTGACTCAACCACTTCCCTGGGCATTGCAGTTCCTGACCACTCTTTTGGTGGAAAACTTTTTCCTAATGTCCAACCTAAACCTACCCAGTCTCAGCTAGATGTCTAGTTCTGAAATGGCTCAATGGAGAAGGGAAAAAATCTTTGCCATCTATGCTTAACCAGCTCGTGCCTGTCAAGGTAAATTCAGAGGGGCTACCAAGGCAAACTTGAGAATTTGTTATCCTATTTTTTCCATTGTGTCCTACTAGGGTTTGGTTTTCACTGCCAGGAAAGTGTTAATTTTAATGTTGATCATCTCATTTTACTTTCCTAAGGACAACTAGGTGTCAAGTATGTCCCACTAGTTTGGGACACAATGTTTCCTTTATTTACCTTCCTAACCACAAAAGCTACAGGCACCTGGGCCCTACAGGGATTTTAAGTGACAAAGATGCTAACACAACTGATTTTTCTAATGAAGACTTTTTTTTTTTTTTTTTTAACTACCTCAACTGTGCAAGAATATACTACAATAAGTGATTTTTTCCTTTTAAGCCTGGAACAAATAAAAGGATGCAACAGCTACTAAGTCTGTTAAAAATCTCATCTCCAGGTTTTAAGCATCTGCCATTCAGCATTTACATTTATCTTCCATTTTGGAACCAATTAGATAGCTCTTTTCTCTTTATGGATCATTCTCCAGAATTCAGTTGTAAAGAAGAGAAAAAATGTCTTAATAAAGTTGCAAATGTTCTCACTTTTAGATCTTGGTGTTGCCTGCTTGACTGTTGTGTAATGTATTAAACTGTTATTTATTTGAGTTTTAATACTCATCTTTCACTAGCAGGACTAATGAAGACCTGAAGGATTTGACTTTGTTACATTAAGCCAAAGCCTCCACTGAAAGAAAGGAAAAGCATTTCCCGAATTCTGGATGAAAATTACCACAATAACTTTAATGCAGTTTTGTTAAAGAGACTCACTGGAATAGTGCAATGGAGAATTGCTCAGTGCAAAAGTGCTCTGCATGCTACTATCTCAAGTGAAGCTAACAAGAAGCAGCTGGCTCATAGGGAGAATGCAATAGCACTGCAGATCTAAAGGGAGACCATTGGTCTGAGCACATAGGGCTACAGAAAAGGAAAACAATGTTCTGCTATCTGCCTGTGAAAAGAAGAATTTGAACAAGCTGATCTGTGACAACTGAACCCCCCAAACCAGTTTAGAAGGACAAAGACACTTTAGAAGAAAAGCAAGATAAAGAGTATGTCTACCACTTGTGGTGTTAAGCAGAGCATCACAAATAATGAACAATGACGCAACAGGTACAAGTACAATAAGGTGCATATGTAGTTAATATTAGCTTTGATATATGGTTTATGAAATAAGATAACCCTAAAATACTGTAACTTGCTGAAGAGCCCTCCTGAGTGGAAGGAATAGAGTAGCAGAAGGAGTGTAAGAGTGTAACATTGCTACACATGGTGTAGCATGGAGTACAAAGCATAAAGTAGCCGGTGAGTAAAGGAAGAGAGAAAAGAGGAAGGAGAAGTGTTTGAGGCATTCAGGTAGTCCTTGTTAAGTCCTAACATAAAGCCATTGTGAAACTAGGGCAAGATGCCCATTTTTCATCGAAGTATTTCCCCTTGCTACAACACACTGGTGAGAAAATTCTGTAAAGTTAGTGGGAATGTCAGAGAAATGAGGAATTGTCTTGCTTCTAAATTTTCATGAAAAAGAAAGCAGGAGACATAGCATTCGGAGTTTATTTGGTGCAAGTCATAGAGTACTATTTCTGTGTGGGGAGGGTAGGTGGGAATCAAAAAGGCAAAGGAAGGAGAAGAAAAGTTTTTTTCTCCAGAAAATGGAGTGTGGGTTGGAGGTTACATCAGAAGCTGGGCAAGACAACTTGAACAAAAGGCACATTTGTATTGTTCCCATAGCTGTATTCTGCCAAAACTTCATCAAAATCCAGCTGTCTCTGCAGAACGTAATGGGTTTGGAGAATCAGCAAATTTTAACAGCTCCATTTTCCCCATCTCCTATACTCCTGATTGTAGGTAGGTTTTAAACCCAAAATCCGTCCCTGAGATATCTGATGCTACATCTCAACTCTTCCCCTCTTCTTACTTCTTTGAGTTTCTCTGTCTCTTAGACATAAATGCAAATCATAGTGTTCTCTCAGACACTTGTGGAGCAGATGTAACATTTACAGGCTTTGAATTAAATTTCTTAAGGTGCTGCTGCAGTTATACATTGTTGGAAGAAAGTTTTAGCTCTTTGGTTTCCTTTTCTTTTCTCTGTTCCTTCATTTGTCAATGATGTAAAAATAAGAGACTTTTGCAGCCATATAATACCTGACTCTGATCTGCTTCTATATGATTTCTGTGGATGAGATACAAAGGTAAAAACATGTGGACTGTGTTCCACTTGCAGTTGGGTCTAGGAGAAGAATCTAAGGATCAGTGGCTTTCAGATTTGAAAGGCCATTCCTGTATGACATCAGGCATAGGTCAAAATTTCAAGGGGAAAGTAACTAATTTGAACAAATATGTTTGTTTTCTATGTTGCAAATATAAACAATCTTTGCAAAAGTGGAGGTCTGAAATATACTTGTAAGAAGGAAAGAACTGACCATTGAGATTAGCTGTCTTGATACTTTAATACCATTCCCATGGAGGAATTAAAATTAAAGGCCTGCAAGCTGAAAAAGCTGTCTCTTCTTATGCAGAGAGTTTCACTGTTGGGTAAGCATTTTAGGTTTCTGGTTCACAAGTACAGTATATGTATGCTGAGTAATTTAGCTTAAGCCAGTTGGCTCATCGATATTTACATCAGAGACTTTGTGGAGGGTTAAGGAACTTTGAAATTTACCAAACCATCTCAGATGGCTTGGAACCAGCACAGACAGCCTCAAACCAGCACTGACCTTTATAAATAACCCATCAGATTTCTACACACATTTGCTAAATTTGCAGTTATGACATCCACCACAAGCCCTAAGAGCTTGTCTTTGGAAATGGTTGATAGAGGCAATTTTGGACACTACTTGGAAGGAAAAAAGTACCCAACAACTTTTATTGGTGTTTATGTCTGTAAGCTCTGCCTTCAGAATTACTGTGTTGTGTCACTGCTGTACTACATTCTTTTCAGTTGTCATTTAGCTGTTTAGGCTAAATGAAAATGTACTTGTCAGTGAAAAGGCTCCCTGAATTCTAATGATGTCAGTAAAAATGAGAAAATTATCTTCTGTTGTCACAGAATATCCTAAGCCAATACAGAAATTGATGATCATCATAGAGAATAAAAAATGTATTGAATTTATTTCATGTTTATACAGAGGTTAAGTATATCTCCTTTCCCAAATGATTTGCAGGTGACTGTGATTTGTTAATATCACTCTTTTTTTCTTAATGGTAATTGTTAATCCAAGGGTACCTCAAAGGGTGTAAATTCTGGAGAGGTTGATTTGAAGGCACTAACATCATTCCACCTGTAATGGAGCCTTGCTTCTTGATGTTGTTTCAGTGATGCTGAGTAGAAACTTGTGAGTGTGCTATAACACCTTTGATGTCTTTCTGTCCCAGGGTTGAAATCCACGTGCTAATTCTTGATGACTGCAGTAGCACCTCCTGCTGTGTGCAAAGCTGATCAGCTTTTCCTGCCCTTCCTGTTGATTTCTATTTAAAGCCTGCTAAGGAACTCAAACATTTACTGTGGAAATGGATTGGAGGGAGGGGAAATAAGAGGAAGCTCCCTAACAGTGACCCTAACTCATACGGACCCTCTGGTAAAGAGAAGTGAGCCGTTTTTTTCTGAATAATCCTCTGATTATTAATCTCAGGTACTGAGAAATGTGCCCTGAGGAAGGCATTGCAAGGGGAGTGTGCTTGGTGCAGTCACAGCAACCTGATGAGTTGTCTGAACTTACTGAACCTTAATACTGACTGTATTGTGAGTTGTTTTTTGTAAGCATGACAGCAATATGGGTTTTTAAAGAGAGATTAAAACTCTGTAGATGTTCATAGGGAACTCCTCACAGGCTACAACCTGAAAAGAAAAGAGAAATGTTATCTCAGGATGTCTACTTCCTCCCATTGTGACCCTGTGACTTGCAGAAAGGAGGCACATCGCGTGCGTCATGTGAAGCTGAGGCAACCTCATTCGTTGTTATGGGAGAGACCTGTGGTTTGGGAGGCAGAGAAATTGAGCCTCCTGACAAATAGGATCCTTAGGAAAGGGTGAACACTGCAATTTTTCTCAATGAGATCTTTGACGAAGTGACAGTAATGAAAACTTTGACATCTTAAGGAATCCTTCTCACCTCAGCAGCATTTCCACTGACAGCAGAGCTGCTTATCCAAGCCAACATTGTAAACAACAAACATAGTTAGCTTGTTCAGTGCCACATGTCTCACTGAGGACCTACCCCTTTGGAGGAAAGGGTCATAGACAGTCTGTGTGCACCACTGCAAATAATACTCAGTATCACACATGAAAAATTAACGTTCAGCTGAAGTAACTTTGATCACTGCTGATTGCTGTGATACTAAATGTTGCTTGCCCTAGATCAGAAGCAGCCAACCTTCCAAAGCCTGACAGGCAAGAAAGTGAAATGTGTGAAGTCAGAGAATCATGGTTTTTATAAACTGCTCCATTTAGCATTTGGCAGATATTTTTAACATAAAAGTATGGAACAAGTATACCATGCAGCATCAGATATGTCTGATTTACTTTTTCACCACTTTAATAAATGTTCAAATAGGCATTTAACTATATTAAATGTGCTTGTCTCACTGGCATAGCTATGGCTAATAGTTACACCTGTAATTATAAAATTTTGCACAGAAGCAGACCAGTTCTGACCTCAATGGCTGTATCTCTGCCAGCAAATAAATCAGACCAGGGCTCATTCTCCAGCCCTGACAGCAAGTGGCATGCCTTGCAATCATATAGGTAAGCTATCCTCCTCCCACGATGAAGGAACTTCATCAACACTGTCTTATTGTGAAAACTCTCTAGCACCACAACATGTCTTGGCATTGCCTGGGACAGTTGACACAGGCTACAGGCCAAAATTGTGCCAGTAAGCACACCAACACACCAACAGTTAAACAGTGCAGATGCCAGCGGTTGGATCCATGCCCTGGACCATTTCAGTTCCCTGCTGCAGTTGTTGCTGCTGTTTATGTCCTGTAGTGATTTTCCACAGAGATGGCTCATGTTCTGCTGTGCACATATGAAGATTTGCAAAATGCAGCACTTCTTTGTGGTGGGTCCATGATAAATTGAAGAGCCTACAGAAAATTATACTCCCTTGGCTAGCCAGGGAAAAATAGAACCACCTCCTTTCTTGCCTTTGCCAACTGGTCCCCAGTCCTTGCAGAGTGCCAGGCACCATCCATTCCCTCCTCAGCTGTTTGGCAGGGCTCTGCACAGCACAGTAACTGTCAGTCCTTGCTTTTCCTCTTCTGACTCACAGAACCCATTTGTGTCTTTTGAGAGACACAGCCGCTCACTGGTGCTTCAGTTGCTCCTTCCCCCTTGCAAGGTTTGCCCAGCTGCTATACAGTTGGTGCTGTGTGCCAGCAGCACACAAGGGGATGGGGTATTGCTACCCTGCACAGCCCAGTCAACCCACCAGCTGAGCCCAGCACGAATTGTTAGGCTGGACAGGCAGGTACAGAGAGGGATGCCTAATATACCGAAGAACTGCGGGCAGCCTGGGAAATGTATTTTATCCAGGCACTGTTTTAGCCTGGTTCACATCTATTTTCTGAATGCCATATAATATGAAGCGTGATGTGGAAAGCCAAAAAGCAGCAAATTCTCTGCCTGTGGAGGACTTTCTCTTGCTGTGTTTATCTAACCTGACCATTGCTTCTATTCAAATTATTTTTGCCATGTTTTATAGAAACTGCCTAGTGAGGTCTAAGGAGAAGCTCAAGGATTTTCCAAGGGATTGGTTAGACACGGTTCATGTCAGACTTCAGCAGGTTTAGCTGTTCACTCCAGTCATGCTCATTGCAGGGAACAAGACCTCTTGGCAAGAACATCTGTATAGCATTGCAGCAGAAGCTGAGTGCCTCTTGCTGCAAAAAGGAATCGTGAGGCTGAAGTTTAGCAAATTCTGAAAAGCAAACTGATTTTATAGAAGCCACAGTCCAACTCTGTGGCTTAGAGCCACTGCTGAGTATGTGATTTAGATGGCTGTTTGAGCAGGTACAGGGTAGGTTCTCTGCCAGTTTAAATATGTATCTCTCTAACGGGCTGGGGAGTAAAGGCACATCTGCTTTCAATCAAGTTCATGAACTCTCAGAGTCTGATGACTGGAGCAGTGAGGGGACACAGATATAAACTTGTGCCTGTCTTTTTTTGTGTGCTGTACAAATATTGCGACATGTTGGATGACAAATGTGCAACTCTGTATTTGTTATTTCATTTCTTTTCAATGGACTATTAATTGTAGCTCAAACATCAATTTATCATAAACACAATATGAGTGCCAGCTCTCCCTTTGTAGCACAGCATATGCACATCTTCAGTTAGCTGAACAGCTGCAGTAGTAGCATTGAAGCTTGAAAGGTCTCCAGCATCATTTTGAAGGTGGAGAATCCTGTAGATCCTTGACTTTTGCTGAGCTATTTGAAGTTGACAGAAGAATGTTTTTAATTTAAAAAAATAAAAACAAGCAAACAAAAACCCACAAACAAACAAACAAAATACAACTTCCTGCTGCTCTCCACTGAGTCTTGACTGCTTTATAGCAAAAGCAAGCCTGGCAAAGAACCAGGGAAGTGAGAAATTCTAGTTAAAGAGCTTTGTTAGTCCTGACTGTGATTTTTTTCATTTACTTTGTTTTCCAGGAAACGAATTCCATGTCCTCATCAGACAACATCAATGCACCTTACTCAGTGCTGATTATAAGGTTGTTGGGGGAAACCCTGCTAAACTACAGAACAAAGTCTTGAGTATGGTCCTGCTAAACTTCTAACTTGCTGACACCTCTTCTGTACTGAACCACTGCTCCACATGGCCATTGAAAATACTACTGACACATGTAGCACCTTCAAGCTGAAGGGTTTAAAGCCTGATGGATGGAGAAATGCCAAAACAGTAAAGGAAGCAAAAGTTCTTTCAATGAAATGTTTGGTTTCAGGTTTGCGGCACTTTCATGGGCTGTTGATTGCCAAGAACGGTCATGGCATTTGGATTGCTTCTCTTTTTCATGCTAACTGAAGATGTAATATTACAAAAGTTCTTATGCTTCATAGAAGAATGACCTCTTCTTCCTTGAGTTTTGCATTTTAGCCTAAGGAAGAGGATGTGTGTTAGTGGGGCTGATCTTTCCTTTCTTGTCCAGCCACCAAATTCCTTGTGAAGTCACAAATTCCTATCCACGTCCTATCCCACACTGGGGTGTGAAGCTGTGCATACCCAGCTCTTATTATATGTACAAAGCACTGCATTACTGATCAAGACAAGGTATGTCTGTTTAATACTGTAACTAACAACTGGAAAACTCTTGTTTTTGGGGATTCTCAATATGTCCTGGCACCTGAGGAGGGCTACAAGCTATAGAAGGAGGACCAAGTGTGATATCACTAGAGTGGACGAGCAGTTGATGGAGGGAATGGGCAAAGCCAGAGAAGGGATTAGTTCAGTGGTCTCACATTAAAATAGAAGAGGAAATAGTTTTCACAGGAATCAAACATTGGTTTTAATTTCGGGGATATCGTGGTGAATTTTCACAGTATACTTTACTGTATTTTTATTTCTAAATTCACATCAGGGATGGGGGTCAAGAAGATGAGGCCTGACTCTTTTCAGTGGTCCTAGTGATAGGACAAGGGACGACAGATACAACCTTGAAGACAGAAAGTTCCCCTTAAACATATCGAAAAACATCTTCACTGATAAGGTGCTGGAGCACTAGGACAGGCTGCCCAGAGAGTCTGTGGAGTTTCCTTCTCTGGAGACTTTCAAAACCCTTCAGGATTTGTCCTTGTGCACCCTGATCTAAGTGAACCTGCTTTAGCAGGGAGATTAAACTAGAAGTCCCTTCCAACCCCTACTATTCCGTGATCAGCGTCACCAGATATGCCTGTTGAGGTTTATGAAAACAATAATAGAAAACACTACTCTCTGGCCATTTTTGATGGAGAAAAGGAAAAGGGCAGATGACTAAAAGTAAATATAGAAGAGAGTAATAAAAGAAGTAGTGAAGCAGGGAAAGGAACAAAACAGACTTTCAGAATTATCTGACCTATGCTTAAAGACTAGCTCAGAGTGATGAGGAGACTAGAACATGAAACAGCATAAATATTATTTAACATTACTTTTCTGATCTGAGCCTTGTTTACTACATTATCACCTAAAATTCAGTGAATTTGTATTAGGGACCTTTGAAAAGACTGTGTATTACATCCTTCCACTTAACATATGGGATTTGAAGAGAGAACTGAAAGTGGTTTCTCTGTCTCATAGAGTTTGGTCACTCGATTTTGCACATAAGTTGCTTGTGGATGTGGTGTATGACTGTTTGCATGGCCACCTGGAGAGCATCTGGATCCATTTCCTAATCTCTTAGCGGCTGAACTGGCTTGTGGCAGTGCATCACTGTGTAGGTAATATCATGATTACATACCTTGATTATACACCACATACCCAGCAAGGCAGGGAAACCTGATGGCGAAGATGCACACGCTACTGATGCAGTGCATGCAGTGGTGGACAGACAGCTAGAGGTGGCATTGTCTCAAACTTTTGTGACAAGTTTTGCCATGGGACGTCTTAAGGAGTGCTGAGATATATGGTGTACAGTATAAGATGCAGCCAAAGAAAAATGTTAGCAAGAACTTTTTTTTTTTTTTTTTTAGTAACACCTTTATCCTTTGAGATTTNCTGGTTTAAGGCTAATTGGAATATTTTAATAGAGAAAATTATATTATAGGCTGTGAAAAGGAAACAATGGTGATGTCTACTTCACTCATAGGCTTGCTGACACGAATAAAACTAAGAACATAAACATTAGATAAGACAGTCGGGCTTGTGGTGCTCTCTGGGGCAGTGTCTGGGGCTGTCTAGCAACTTCTGGCTTCTTCTCTCCGACAAATTAATTTCACTAATCACTTTTCTTTCTAACTCCTCCTCTGGCCGATCCTCAAAACCTTGGGGTAAGGTATAGGGGTGGGGAGAAGGTGGAAGGGTCGTTGGGAGCCCCTCCTGGGGTCTCTGATTTCTGGGAGGGCTGTTGTGTTTCTGTATTACCTTTACTTTGTATATTTCTGTAAATATTCCTGTATATAGTGTATATATCTGCTTGTACATTGTGCTGAGCTGTAAATATAGCTTCATCTAAACTTCCAGCCGACTGAGTTTTAGCCTAGGTCATTTTACAAAGTGTGGGGGCGTGGGTAACTCCCAAACCCACATCATATATGTACTTCATGTGGATTTGTTCTCCTTTAAAATTTATGGGACTGAGATTGGTTTGTTATTCATATACAGTATAAGCTGACAGGAGGTGTAATACAAGAGCATGATTTTTTTTTTCTTCAAGGCAAATAGATGCAGTTGGAAAGTGTTTGTTTGCAAGAATGGCTGTCTTTGCTCAGTCCGTAGCAAGGCTGAACCACTAGGGAGGAGAGGGCTCAGGCAGCTGGTCATTTTCAGACTCCAGATGTACAAGAGGAAAGTTCATTTTCTTCCTGCTGAACATATGGAAAATAATATGTTGTTAGAGGGGAGAACCACATATTAGAAACAGGAAAATATTACTTAAAGGCATGAACAAAGAAGATGATGCTGGCACTAAACCTCGCCTTTGTGGTCTCCTTTTCTTACTCTGAAACTAAGGAAAAATATCTGTATTTTCAGAAGGTAGTAACACCTTTATCCTTTGAGATTTGCTCTAAAATCTATTTTTCTCCCCTCTCGACACAGGGGATAGTGTGGCTTTTATTCTGTGTTATAAATGATATCTTTTTATTCTCCAGGTCAAGCTGAATATTGTTCTTTTCCTTAGAACAAGTGTGGTTTTCTCCTTCCTAAATGGATTGTTATTTTGGTTCCATTCAGCTAATGTTATATTGTGCTGGTTTAAGGCTANGTTGGGGCATCAGATATTTTGTAAAGCATATTGAAAATTAATCTATGCCAAAAAATCTACAAATGCAAACCAAAAAAACCAAAATAATAAATTGTATTTTTGGACAGAAAAATAGTCAGATTCAGTGTGACCAAACTGAAATATTAAAACATGTTAAATCATGGTGGTCATTTTAGAGGGAGTGAGGGAAGAGAGAAATTTTCAAAAGGAAGTCTAAATACTGCTTTTCCTTGTTCTCAAAATGTGTCTACTTTCCATCTTGAAAGGGTGCTTTGTTCTGAAGTTTACCTAATCTTAATTGTCTAAGAGGTAAAATGAATGACTTTATATTTTTGTCTAACCAGTCATCTGAAAAAAAAAGTTATATTCACAGTGCTGTTTGAAAATTACATGCAAATATATCCTTTCTTTTCAGCTCAGAATTCTCCTGTGCTTCCACAGAGCTCTTCTTACATCAGCAGAAAAACAGTAGAGCACAGGGAAAACCTTTCCAGTGGTGAGAATTAATGTTGGCGATGTAGACGTGCTGGAGACGGTCCAGAGAAGAGTCACAAAGGTGGCTGAAGGACTGGGAAACCTGCTGTACGAGGAAAGACTGAGACAGCTAGTTTCTGTTCAGCCTTAAGGAAAGAAGGCTTAGGACCCGCTTTATCACCATGTTCATGTATTTAGAGGGTGGCTACAAAGATGGAGATTCCCTTTTTACAAAGGGAAAAGATGAGGATTGATGAGTACAACTTACTCCTGTGGAGATTCTGATTGGACAGAAGAGGAAAAATGTTCATGGTTAAAACAATCAGCCATTCGAATAATCTCCTCAGGGAAGTGGTGGGATCCCCAACACTGGACATTTTTAATGTTCTGCTGGACAGGGTGCTGGGACATCTTGTCTAGATCTTGCTTTTCCTGAGAAAGGTTAGACCAGATGATCCTTGAGGTCACTTCCAACTTGGTACTCTATGATTTTATGGTTATGAGTGCGGAGGGGAATGCTGGAGCTTGCCAGTTATGTTTGGTAGAAGGACATTGTCTACAGAAATAAGTATGAATTTCACATAGCAATGTTGTGGGTGCATTTGCTCACAATCCTACTTGCAACATCTCTAATGGCTTATTTATTTATTTATTTATTTATTTATACTCGGTGATCCTATCTCCTCCCAAATTATCTAAATTTTTCCTTGTATAAACCAGGGATGACAAGTTTTCCATCTAGGCTTTGCAGAGGCTCATTCCCTCTTGAATTGTCACTTAAGAATCTCATAGTTATAACTGAAAAGGAAATTTGTGGAGCACTTTTAAAATGTTATTTTAAGTTATATTTCACTTTTCTTTTAAATGATATCTCCACATGTTTTATTTTGTTTTTAGTTAGGCTCAAACTTGCATGAGGCACTTGAAGTTTCCCTATGCATTTGGATGGACTGTTTGGTTTTTCAGAGGCTACAGAAATCAAAAATATTCAGTGTGATGCTATGCCTCATTTATAGCATTTGTGACGCACTCATGGACATTAGGAAGTTCTTTACCATGAGGGTGGTGGAACACTGAAACAGGTTGCCAGGGAAGGTGGTGAAGGCCCCATCCCTGCAGATGTTCTAGGTCAGGCTTGATGGGGCTCTGGTCAACCTGATCTACCTGAGGACATCCCTGCTGTGCTGGTTTAAGGCTAATTGGAATATTTTAATAGAGAAAATTATATTACAGGCTGTGAAAGGAAAACAATGGTGATGTCTACTTCACTCATAGGCTTGCTGACAACAGATAAAACTAAGAACATAAACATTAGATAAGTCAGTCGGGCTTGGGGCACTCTCTGGGACAGTGTCTGGGGCTATCCTGCAACTTCTGGCTTCTTCTCTCCGACAAATTAATTTCACTAATCACTTTTCTTCTAACTCCTCCTCTGGCCGATCCTCAAAACCTTGGGGTAAGGTATAGGGGTGGGGAGAAGGTGGAAGGGTGGTTGGCAGCCCCTCCTGGGGTCTCTGATTTCTGGGAGGGGTGTTGTGTTTCTGTATTACCTTTACTTTGTATATTTCTGTAAATATTCCTGTATATAGTGTATATATCTGCTTGTATATTGTGCTGAGCTGTAAATATAGCTTCATCTAAACTTCCAGCTGACTGAGTTTTAACCTGGGTCATTTTTACAAAGTGTGGGGGGGCGGGGAACTCCCAAACCCATCACACCTGCTTACTCCAGAGGGATGGCCTTTAGAGGTGCCTTCCAACACAGTGAATTCTATGATTTAGTGCACATTACCGTGCATTCCCCCAGCTACTGAATCCTGCAAAGCACTAAGAACATGTGGAAATGTTCCCTAGGGGAGAAGGGTGGAACAGTGGTGGAGAGGGAAAGAAGAGTAAGCAGGAAGCTTCCTGGACAGAGTCAAAGACATTCTGCAGATCCAAAGCAATGACAGAAAGAAAAGTGCATATTGTGAAGCCTCAGCTATGGATAAGGATTAAATGAAGGTTCAATGAACTACTTATCAATGAATGCCAGGGCACTTTGTTGGGAGCAAAATACAGGTGGAACAGGCAAGGGTTGGGCACATTATCATTTTCTTCATTAGGTTAATTGCATTGCTGATACTCTGCAAGCTGCTGACAGAGCAGGACTAGCTTCTTGCTGGACTCTGCTCTTATCAGTGCCAGAGGGGAAAGTCTGATTCTCTCTGCATATGGAGGGAGATTCTTCATCAAGGGAGGTGATTCTTAGCCCACCCCCCCCTTACTCTGCTCTAGTCAGACCCCATCTGGAGGACTGTGTACAGTTCTGGAGCCCCCAGCACAGAAAGGACATTGAACTGTTGGAGTGGGTGCAGAGGAGGGCCACGAAGAAGATCAGAGGGCTGGAGCAGCTCTCCTATGAGGACAGGCTATGAGAGTTGGGGCTCTTCAGCCTGAAGAAGAGAAGGCTTTGAGGAGACCTTATAGTAGCCTTCCAGTATCTGAAGGAGGACTACAGGAAGGGTGAGGAGAGGCTATTTCCAAGGTCTTACAATGACAGGACAAGGGGCAATGGGTTTAAATTGGCAGAGGGAAGATTTAGACTGGATGTTAGGAGAAAGTTCTTTACAGTGAGGGTGGTGAGGCACTGGAACAGGTTGCCCAGGGAGGTTGTAGATGGTCCCTCCCTGGAGGTGTTCAAGGCCAGGTTGGACGAGGCCTTGAGTGACCTGTGCTAGTGGGGAGGTGTCCCTACCTTTGGCATGGGGTTGGAACTAGATGATCCTTGAGGTCCCTTCCAAACTTACCATTCTATGATTCTATGATTCTATGATCAAATGAATGGTAGAGAGAGTGCCTGAAGTTAAGCAGGATGTTCAGAAGCATGGATTAAAGACGAAGAAGGAAATCATTGCTATGCAGGGAAGTGTCCTTCCCATGCATATGCACCACTGTATGGCTCAGCTGTAGCACCAGCTTCAACATGTTGCACTAGAATTAAGGTAATTCCTGTTTTGCCAGGTTTACCCTTGCGCACAGCACGGAATGACTACCTGCAGTGGCTGCCAAGCATAAGCTGGAAGAGTCGCATGCCAAAGCTATGAATTAGGTATAGCATTTCTAAGGTTGCCAATGAGAGCACGATGCCTTATTCCTTCATCAAGACTAGATAGTTTGATGAATGAAAATCTACCATCAATTGGATCACCAGGGATTTGGAGGGTAGCCAAGCCTCTACAAAGAAACACGTGAGCTAAAGAGAATTTTTCACCCCATTTTGTCAATCACCTAGGGAATCAGAATGCAGCTTTGCTTTCCCTGCTGCTCAGCCATGGATTGGCATAATTTTGTAATAGCTAACGTTGCCTGATCTAGTTATCATGCCACGTAACTGAAATATGAACACCTCTGAGCAGTGGGGAGAATAACGAAAGTTCCTATTATAGAAAGTGTGATGATCAGTTAAATTATACAGTGTGATGATCAGTTAAATTATACAGTTATAAAAGCTGGGATTTGAACCCTTTAATTCCTGACCCACTGATCTCCATGAGTTGGACAAAGGAGAAACCCCACTGTTTTCAGTAGTAGCCTGACCCAAGACCTCCTCAGCAGGCAGTTTGCAGATGGCAGTGAGACTTCATTTCAACAGGCTGTGATGGAAAAAATTAATGTGGGCAATCTATCTGTCAGGGCTGGAAACCACCTGTGAAGACCATGGTGAAAAAGGCATGCATTACTGGCAAATTTCAGTTGGAATAAGGAGTACCACTCAGTCGTTCATTAATGCATCCATGAAGGACAAAGGTGAGGTAAATGCTCCAAGGAGGGGTCAGTCCATGGGATTCTAAACTACCCATACCAAGGTAAAAGGGGAAAGAGAGTGACTCCAGGTCCTGAGAAATTTGGAGTGATTTGGTCTTGGGCCAAAATCAAATGCCAGCTGAAATTTGAACTGTTCGAGTTGCAACCTGGATCTCATCTAAGCAGTTCAAGCCTTTTTCTGAAAAAAAAAAAAAGGTCTGTTTTGCACACCACAGAAAATCTTGTTTGCCTGATTTAATGTCCTCCTTCAAAGTATGTTTTTATGGAGTTAGCTTTATGGTCCAATGTATATGGAATTCACCTTATAAAATATACATAGAGAAATGCCCCTTAGTTTTGATCTACAGACTATTTAATGGCATCAAGGATTAGATTTGTCTCCATCTCTGCTGAACACAGAAGTGAAAGATTTTTAAAGTCATGAGAAGAGTAAAGCCTTTTGGGACAAGGGTCTTACAGAGATCACCTTAGACCAGATGTAAAATGGCAAGTGGTAGACCCATGAGTGAAAATATAACAGAATTCCTCTCTTCTTGAAAACCAGAATTAATTACCTGCTTTAAAACACACACAGAGGAACAATGCATCCTTTGCAAGTAAGAAAAGAATTAATTTGAGCTGTCAGATGAGAAGGTGATCCTTTTGCATTCCTTTTCAGTTTTAAATCATAGATTGCATTTAAAGCAAATTCCTGTGTTCTCCTCTGAAAGTAACTCTTTGAAAGGCAGAAATTAAGAAGGCTAGTACTATTTATCCAGATAACTGTGTGCTAATTTGCTAGACCACGACAGGCTTACAGCATTGGACAGAGAAGAGAAAGTCTAGAAAAAGGGCCAGATCCACCCTGGATAATGTTCTGATGAGTTATACAGATGGGCATTTTGGTTGTTGTTCTTGTTTGAGCACATAAGGAAATTGAGTCGTGAAAGAATTGTAGATGGCATCTTGCATGTAGGCAATTGAACCTGAATAAGATTAAAAAAATCATTGTGCCCCTGTGTCGGAGTAGGGGTAATTAGGTACTGCGAGACGATATTATAAAAATATTAATATATAATTTATTAATATTAAATAATCGGAACTCGCACCACCCCGACACCATTTAATAATAATAATAACAATAGTAACAATANACTGTGTGCACCCTGTTTACCGCAGTGGATGGACAGACCCCGGACCCCAGACTAAGTGGCACCAGGTCCTTTGTCCCTTTTCCGGCGGTTGCTCTCCCCAAAACAGAAGGAGAGAGAGCAGAAAAACATGTCTGCTTAAGCCAGGACATGTACAAGCCCAAGAGGCTTGTTTAGGCCTACCACGACACCCTGTAACAGCTCCTTAATATCCTTTATTTGGTATACTGAAGTGCTATTTTTAACAATACAACATGTGCATAAAGTACTTCTGAGGTAGTGATATGAGTATTTTTCACCAGCCTCAAAAGTCCTCGTAGAAGGTTGCAAACACTGCAGAATAAGGCCTGGGGATATTAAGCAGCTTGTCACACAACAGTCATTAATACACTGGGAACACAATTTGCAGTGATGAAACACTGTGTTTTAGCCACTAGAAGTGTTTCTTTAACATCTTCCTACATTGAGAGAACAGAGATGGAGAAGGCTGGTTTCCAGCTCAGGGGCCTGTGTGTGTGACTGCCTATGGAATCTGGTGAGGCTTCAGGAGATCTGGCTTTTTAGATACACTGAGATGCAGAGACAATAAAACTGGGTTTATTAATTTGGCATGGACCAGGAAGGTCATGCCAGCCTCAGATATTCACATGGTACCTGTAGGAATTTGTGGTGGTTGAGATGCTTTAGGGCTTGTGTAATGAAGAACTTCAGCTGAAAACTCTGAATCCTACTGCCAGAATTTTTATTAATTTGTGGCTTTAATCTGCTTTTATTGTTCACATCCTTCCATTTGAAAACCATTGCTTGTGTATACATGTTGAAGCAGAGAACTTGTTTGATTGTCATGATTTTCCTCTCCAACAAGCATTTATTGACTTTGAATTACAGAACTGGAAAACAGCTGACTGTGAGGTTATAGGAGTAAATACTGCATTGCACAATAAAGTGAAAAGTAATTGGAATAAAAATTCCACCCTGAGCCTTTGTGAAATAATGCTTGATGTCAAGTGTCATGTCTGGGCTTACCACTAAATAAGTGACAGATGCTCTCTATTAACCCCTCTCTTTTCCCAAAGGGGAAGAGAAAGGGAATAATGGAGAGAGACTTATGAATTGGAAAAGAAAACTAAGAGAAAAACAAAAACAATAGCAACAACAATAATAATAATACCAATATTGACCCCAACACCCCTGATGGTAAATAGTCACTGTCACTACTGATGCTGTGGCAGAAGTCCCAGACTGAACTCAGCAGCAGATGGGAACCAGATTCAGGAGCTGTATTCTGGAGCCGGATTCAGGAACCCATGGATTGGACTTGAAGGCAGAATGGACAGAGTACTCCTCGGAGGCTGGCCATCGAAGAAAAGGAAGAGAAGAGAGCATGACTGTCATGAAAAGCTGGAAAAACATGGACTTGATGGATGGAGCACTCGCTGGATAAGGAATTGGCTGGATGGTCGCACGCAGAGAGTGGTGATCAAGGGCACAATGTCCACCTGGAGACCAGTGACAAGTGGCGTCCCTCAGGGGTCAGTGCTGGGACCAGTGCTGTTTAACATCTTTGTCAGTGACATGGACAGAGGAATT
>WBNM01029926.1:1077-80858 GCA_013399055.1 Ramphastos sulfuratus
CTGTGAGGAGAGGCTGAGGGAGCTGGGGGTGTGCAGCCTGCAGAAGAGGAGGCTCAGGGCAGACCTCATTGCTCTCTGCAGCTACCTGAAGGGAGGTTGTAGCCAGGTGGGGTTGGGCTCTGCTGCCAGGCACCCAGGGACAGAACAAGGGGACACAGTCTCAAGTTGTGCCAGGGGAGGTCTAGGTTGGATGTTAGGAGGAAGTTCTTGCCAGAGAGAGTGATTGGCATTGGAATGGGCTGCCCAGGGAGGTGGTGGTGTCACCATCCCTGGAAGTGTTGAAGCAAAGCCTGGCTGGGGCACTTAGTGCCATGGTCTGGTTGATTGCCTAGGGCTGGGTGCTAGGTTGGGCTGGGTGAGCTTGGAGGTCTCTTCCAACCTGGTTGATTCTATGAAAACAAACCCAAAACCTCAGCCAAATGTGGTTTGAGATTGTAAGGAAATTGGTGGTGCAAATTCAGTCCTCCTCTGATTTGCATTCAGTTACATTTTCCCATGGTTTCTTAGTGTTTGCTGTTGAAACAGCTGCAGAAACAGCTCCATTTCCAGCCTGGCCCCAGAGCTCCCAGCAGAGCTTCTCTCCCCTTTGCAGAGTGCTGCCTTGGCAGGCTGTGGGGAAGCTGCACTGGAGGAGACAGGTCTCCTTACCTTTTCACAGTGGTTCATTTTTTTTTTCCCTTTATTTTTTTGTTAATTTATGATTTTTAATGGAAACCTCTGGAAACATTCTCAATTCAAAGAGATGACTGTTAGGCTTCCTTGAAGCTGATACTCTTTGTAAAAGCTGTCAATAAGCCTTAATCCCTGTTTGCCTTTTGGGGGCTGTTGCAGGTCTCCTCTCTGCCTGGGTGTGTTGCTGGCTGTGAGTGTCCTGGCGAGCTGCGTTAATCAGTGACCCTGGGGCTGCTGGCTCACAGCAGGGAGGAGGACATCTCCACTTACCCTACCTACAGATTCCTCAGTCTAGGGCAGCTTCTGGTCAGGTGCAGCTGAGCAGAGCTTTTGGACACTCCTAGGGAGATTGGTGGTTGTGCTGAGAAGTTTTGCCATGGGTGTAGCTTACAGCAGGAAAGGGTAAGTCTGTGCCTGCTCTTACTACATGGATTTGTGCTTAGAGTGTGTAGATTTTTCCACTCCAGTGGATGTTGAGAAGTAGTAAGTCAGTAATTCTGTGACAGATTTCCTCAGGATTCCTCAGATTTCTTACTGCAGAGGAAGATGCCTTGCACTGGAAGTGCTACACTGCTGCAGAATTTGTTTCTGACTCAGTGTCCTGACAAGTCATTTACTCACTGTGCTCTGCGCAGTCTCTCGGTCCAGAAATAAATCTCATTGATTGTCTATACTGTCAGTTTGGCAAGCAGGTTTGGTTTATGAATGTATTGATGTTGATCTAGAAGCTCTTGCAGCTGAGAGGGCTTCTGCTGCTTTGGAAGCTTCTCTTCTGAGAGCAGGCAGATTTTCAGGGAGGAAAGGTACCAATGGTTGAGCCTTTCTTCCTTTTTCAGTCATAGCTTTCTGTCCCATTGGCATTTTTGGTATGATCTGGGGAATTGGGTGAGTTTTAGTTTGGTTTTTCTTACTGTTTCTGTGGAGTTTCCTTTTGTGGAGCAAGATGTTACTTGGTTGTGGCTCCTGGTAGTATCTAGTGCATAACATCCTGTAGCTGATGCAGAGGTGTGCTGAGATCTGGAAGAAGATGCAGCACAACTACTGGAGTCAATACCTACATGATGCTTCTGGGCACTTATGCAGGGCTTTGCATAAGGAGATGATGACTAAGATGGTCCTGATGATGAAGGATCACTCATCCATGCTCCAAATAGCTTAGATCTGGACTCCTTTTGAATAAGCCTTCTACAAATAAAGTACTACTAGGCTCTTGCTGAATGTCAAGTTATACCAGGTGATGGCTCATTTAAGTTTATTTAAGGCATATGAGGGCTTACAGTACCTTAGCTCTCTTAAGATTCATGAAGGATCATCATCATCATCTAGTCAGGCATGTTTATAAGGAAGCCATAGGACTCCCCTGTTTCTAGGCCAGGAGGTTGAACTTAGAGCCTTCATGCAGCTGTCACAGGATGCACAAACCTACCCCTGCCACCCACACACAGATTTGGAAGTAGCCCCTCTCCAACCTGTGACTGGAGACATTAATTGGTGGAAAACTGGTCAGATGTTATTGCCATATCGACAGGAATGGTGATGACAGTGTCAGTTGGGGACCTCCAAGTGTATGTTTTAGAAGAAAAATGATTTATGTTTTCCCCTCAGGACTCAACTGTAACTTGCCAAGCTGTCTTGGTGTGTTTTATTGATACTTGGTTTGGCTCTTTTTCAGTGCACTGCAGGCCTGCTTTAATTTCCTTTGGCCTTTGGTCACTGGCTGTGGTTGTATTACCAGGATTCAGTTCCTCTTACAGCAGACTGTCACAGGGGGAGCTAAACAACCCTTTTTGGGTTGGTTTTGTGTCTCTTAAGCTGCAACACTTGACCATGACCATGCACTTGAGAGTGCACCAGAGATGGGCAGAGAATTCCAGCAGCGGTCACCAAAGTATCCAACACCAATTGCATTCCTCCTGCTACGTGCTCCTTTCTTGGTACCTTCAAGGATCACACCAAGTATTGTCATCAGTGTGTTGGTGTGGAGCTCTTGCTCCAAAATTCAGAGCTGATGTCCCATGTCTCTAGGGTGCTTTCTGCCAGGCCTAAAGCACTGTGGTGCAAGCACAGACTCTGCTCACTTCTCCAGCCTGTGCTCCTCTGTTCAGACGTGTTCACACCTACAGCTGATCATGCCCAGTTTGCTAAGGGAAGTAGTGCTTTAATTCTCCACCAACTTTTTCTCTTAGACTAATAATTTTATCACTTTGCTATCATGATCTTTAGGTCATGGTTTGTACTCTCCCAAAGTGGTGTTCTACTGAATTCCCATCTTTTTGTTTTCTGCTCTCTATGGGTATTACTGTGAACATATTCATAAGCAGCTGGAGTCATAGATTTATTTTGGTTGGAAAAGCTCTTTAAGATCATCCAGTCCAGCCATTCTCTAACTCTCCCAAGGCTGGTGCTAAACTATGGCCCTCACCACATCTCTGCCTCTTTGAAACACCTCCAGGGATGGGAGTTCAACCACCTGCCTGGGGAGCCTGTTGCAGTGTTTGAGGACCCTTTCAAGGAAGAAATTTCTTCTAGCATCCAACTGAAACCTCTCCAGGTGCACCTTGAGATCATAATCAATTTCTTTTTAATCTGGCTACAGCTAGATGTGATTCTCTCTTTAATCACTGTTCTATTTTTAATTTTTTTTATTTTCATTCAATCTCCTAGGTTGGTTTTTTGTTGTTGTTGGGATTTTGTGTGTGTGTTTTCTTTTTTTCAAGTGCCCTGTAATCACCTTTCGAATACTTTCTTTCTAGAGGCATTAATTTAGAGTTTCTGGAGTTGTTCCTTTCCAAGTACTCTGTTTTATTGATGTTTCTCTGGTAGTGTGTGACAAACTGATACTCAGTGCTCAACAAACCCATCATTGAGTTGCAGGATAAGTGTCCTTGCAGCTGTCAAGCTGGCTCTAAGAGAGTTCCTCAGGCAGTGGTTTATCAGTGTAAAAATTGTCTCCAATTTTGTCAGTTTGGTAGGTTGAAAACACCACCACAGCTTAATGTTACTGTTTGATGAACAGTGCTCTGCAGCTCCCTTCAGAATGACCTCAACTCCTACAGTCACTTATTGTTCATTTTATGTTGCTGCTTCTTAAATATGGACTGTCTGGATTTATTTAACATCTGTCCATTGCAGAGGAAAACTTAGTTATAGACTACTTAAATAAACTGAGCATATACAGGTCATGTGTGGGCCCTGAGAGGAAATTCTGAGTGTGCTGGGGAAGTTGGTGGGTGTTGCAAGGCTGCTTTCTGTCATCCTTTGAAAGGTTGTGATCACTGGGAGAGGTCCTTAGTGGTTGGAAAGAGAAATGCTGCACCTGTCCTCAGAAAAATGAAGGAGGCTCTGTGGGAGCTGAGGGCACACAGCTTCACCTCAGTTCCTGGGAAGATTATGATGTTCTTATGGATGCCAGTTCCAGGCATGGGAAGGGCAAGAAAGGATAAGAACAGCAATTGTAGATGTGCCAAGGGCAAGTTGTTTCCCTACCAACCAGATAACTTTTTCTGGGAGTGAGGAGGGAGTAAGGGATTGTTGTTTTACCATGGCCTTAGGCAGGCTTCTAACACAATCTCCCATAGTGCCCTTACAACCAAATTGGAGAGTGGATGGGTGGCCTCCAGCTGGGTGAAAAACTGACTGGGCTATTGGGCTCCAAGGTTGATAGCTAATCTGAGTAGCAGCCAGGTGCAAGTGGCAGGGGGTTGGAACTTGATGATCTTTGAGGTCCCTTCCAACCCAAACCATTCTGTGATTCTATAAGTGGTATTCCTTAGGGACTAAGACTCTTTAATGCTTCTTCAGAAGATGGAATGCACCTTTCATTTGGNCATGGAGGCTGACAGAAAAGTCAGGAAGTTCAGAAAGGGCAAAATTGTGCACCTGGGCTGGAGCAGTCTGTGCAGTGGGACAGCCTGGGGGTGGGTGGCCTGGGGAGTAACGGCAGGAAAGGAGCTTCATTTCTTGCTGGCTTGCATCAGGAAGAGCAGAGCCAACAGCTTGGGTGGTGGTTATTCCCCTCTTCCTTTTGGACATGTGGTTATAAATGGGGGAAGCAAGAGGGAAAGTAGAAGGGTGCAAGACCCATCTCAGATCATGTGCTGCATGCATGGGGGAAGCTGTGATTAGATACAAGGGAAAAACCAAAGCTGAGGCTGGTTGCACATGGAATAGATTGCAAGGAGAGGTGGTGGAATCTCTGCTGGAGATTATCACAGCTGCAAGGGGGCAAGACTCTGCAGCCTCTCCCAGTTTGGAAATTAGCTCTGCTGGACACAGAAGTGAGCCCAGGTGATCTCCAGTGGTGCCTTACAATGTGTTGTGTGAGTCTGAGATGAGAGTAAGCTGCTCTCCTGCACCCACCTGCAGGAACATGCTCTCAAGCTGATCCTAGCCAGACAGCAGCTGCTGGCTTTACTGTTCATTCATAGGGGATTTGTAGGCATTATGTAGTCATCTTTCCAGGTGAGGACTACTGCACAGAAAGTACACAGTGCTTGTCAGTGTCTCAGTTAAAACTCAGCTGGTGAGGAGGTGGTCACACTGCTCTTTCTGCAGAGGAGCAGGGCACTTCTAGATATGGGAGAACGTCTGCGGTGAGAAGAAAAGGTCTGGGTTGAAATGAGATTATGCAGCTTTCAGAAGGGCCTTCCATGGTTCACTGGTTTTAGATCTCTGCAGGCTTCTAAGCCATCACATGGCTTCTCACCAAGAAGGGAGGAACCCTTGGTAATGGGAGTGTGACTCTTAGCCTTTTCCAGGCAGTTATTGGTGAAAACTATCCCAAGGGCTGATTCTTTCCATGGCGCTACCTTGATCTCTCTTGCCTGTGTGTTGCTGCAGAGGAGCAAGCAGCAGCTAAAATTCAGACTCACAGAATGATTTAAGTTGAACAGGACCTTAAAGGTCACCTAGTTCCAACCCCCTGCCATGGGCAGGGACACCTCCCACTAGCCCAGGTTGCTCCAGGCCTCATCCAGCCTAACCTTGAACACCTCCATGGAGGAGGCATCCACAACCCCCCATGGCACCTCATTACTTTGATATCAGCATTAACTACCTTACTTGTTCTTTCAGAAAGGAGGCTGCTGGTGCCTCAGGAGCTAGTGTTGGGTGTTCACAAATTGAGGGCAATTGTACTAAAGCTGTATGTGGTTGTACATTTGACAGACATTTCACAGGTACAGTTCTTAATTGATCAGAAAAATGTAAACTCTGCTGGAACATCTCTTGGCCAGGAGGCACAGCACTGCCTGTGAATGTGCCAAGGGAGAGAGAAAAATCTGGTGGCAATGCAAGTTTGTTCCTTTCTCATAATTAAAAGGACATCTCCATGATGAAGTCAAGTCAATCCTTTGTTCCTTCAGAGGGTAGTGGAAACTGAATCCAGACGTATGAAGATGTGAAGGGCAAATATCAGGAGGACAGAGCCAGCCTCTTCTCAGTGATGTCCAGTGATAGGACAAGGGGCCACAGGTGCAAGCTGGAGCAGAGGAGCTTCCAGGGGAACATAAGGAAAAACTTCTTCATGCTGAGGGTGACAGAGCCCTGGAACAGGCTGTCCAGAGAGGCTGTGGAGTCTCCTCCTCTGGAGATATTCAAAACCTGCTTGGATTTGTTCCTGCGTGACCTGTCCTAGGTGATCCTACTCTGGCAAGGGAGCTGGATTGGATGATCTCCAGAGGTCCCTTCCAACACCTAACATTCTGTGATTTCTTGAGGCCAAAGTGAGTCAACCCCCTCCAGATAGATCACCTGCCTGTGAATTAGTGTAGCTGTCATGAGTGGGCAAAAATGTCAGGGCTGTCAGTTTGTGTTGCAACAACTGGCATCAGACTCTAGCCTTTGTTGGTAGAAGTGTGGAACAAAAAATGCAGGCTTGGTTGGAGAAATCTCTGGAATTGTACTAGTGACCCTGGGCAGAATGGAGCTCTGTGTCCAGTTCTGGTGCTCCCAGGGTAAGATGACATGGAGCTGCTGGAGTGGGTCCAGAGGAGGCCACGAAGATGATCAGAGGGCTGGAGAACCTCTGCTGTGAAGACAGGCTGAAAGAATTGAGGCTGTTCAGCCTAGAGAAGAGCAGGCTCTGGGGAGACCTTAGAGCAGCATTTCAAGATCTACAGGAAGGCTGGGGAGGGACTGTTTAGAAGGGCTTGGAGTGATAGGACAAGGGGCAATGGTTTGAAAGTGGAGCAGGGGAGATTTAGGTTGGACATCAGGAGGAAATTCTGCACAGTGAGAGTGGTGAAACACAGGAACAGGCTGCCCAGGGATGTGCTTGAGGCTCCATCCCTGGAGACGTTCCAGATCAGACTTGATGGGGCCCTGGGCAGCCTGATCTAGTTGGAAGTGTCCTTGTTGACTGCAGGGGGGTTGGACAAGAAGACCTTTGAGGGTCCCTTCCAACTGGATGCAATCTGTGAATCTGTGATGCCAATCAGTTACTGTGAGTTGTGTGGGACTGCACAAGCCACTTGGTTTTACCATGGTGCTTTGGCTATGTCTTCAGCAGAGGAAGAAGGAAAATATCTTGTGGGGTGTGCAGGCAGAGAAACCTTGAAGTGCTTCAGGCTGACACATGGAGGGATCTATTGTCTTGTGCACTGTGTGAGGGTGGAAATACACAGGTATCCTCTCTGTGTGGTTGTCCCATTGTCACTGGGCAGAACCTGTGTACTGCATGACACTGGTGTTCATGGACTGCTGAACAACAGCCTTCTCCTCTTCTGCTTGCAGGGTGGATCACCTGTACACCTTTTTTGTTCAGTGGTCACCAGAAATCTATGGGAAAGATGCCAAAGAGCAAGGTTTTGTGGTGGTGGAAAAGGAGGAGCTTGACATGATAGACAACTTCTTCAGTGAGCCCACAACCAAAAGCTGGGAGGTGAGTGCTTTCTGCTTTAACCTGAAGCATGTGTGTGCACCTCCTCTGTTACACATCTCAGCATTAGCTCTGCTGAGCTCTTCTGATGCTTGTTGTGTTTCTTTATAATGCTTGCTGCTTCATGCAGGCTTGTGATCTGTCTGAGAAATGTACTCATTTTCTTTCAGCCCTCCTTTCTTTCCTCCCTGCAAAGAGCAGGAGAACAACTGGAAGCTCTGCTGAGCAACCAGCAGATGCTGTGCCAGTGTTTTGGTTAAGTGATGTTAGCCATTTGCAAACCTATACAGGTGTGTGGTTAAAGCTGTGATGTGTTTGTGTGCCACAACTAACATCTCCAAAACTTGTATGTGTAAAGCCCAGCAGAGGTTCCTGTGTGCTGGCTGAAATGGACTGGTGTGTGGGGGGAAGTGCCAGCCCTTTGCTTCTCCAGGTGCACACAGCAGTGCTGGTGGAGTATTGGTCGGGAGATGGATCAGTTTTATCCTTGGACTTTGGCTTTTTCATATGGGGGCTTTTGCAATCTGTTTTTACTGCCTGGTGTGCCTCTGTCTGTTATCTGGCTGGCCCCACTGCACACAAGGTCTGGTTTCTGTGAGAAGTTAGCTGGCACACATTTTAAAGTATTTCTGAGCACTGAAGCAGTTGCTGTGCTGAGGATATGGGATGAATTAAAAACCAGATCAGCTCTTATGTGGAGAGGGTACAGGAAAGGGCTACAAAGATGATGAAGGGGTCCCATCAAAGGTGATGGGAATGTTTCTTATGAGGAAAGACTGAGAGAATTGGGGCTTTTTAAGTCTGGAAAAGAGCAGAGTAATGGAGGATCTCATCAGTGCTGATCAATACTTAAAGGGTGGGTGGCAGGAGGATGGGACCAGGCTTTTTTTAGTGGTGCCCAGTGACAGGACAAGGGCTAACAGGCACAAACTTGAACATAAGAAGTTGCATCTAAACATGAGGAGGAACTTTATGTGAGGTGACAGAATATTGGAACATGCTCCCCAGAGAGGTGGTGGAGTCTCCCTCTCTGGAGACTTTCAAAACCTGCCTGGATGTGTTCCTATGTGACCTTCTTTAGGTGAACCTGCCTTGACAGGAGAGTTGGACCAAATGATTTCCAGAAGTTCCTTCCAATCCCTACCATTCTGTCATCCTGTGAAATACCTTGAAAGTGGTTTAAAAAGTGATCTGGTTATTTGTCTGAAAGATAAACTTACCTTTAAAATTCTCTTGTCCTCTGATTATTTCCTTTTTTTAAAGCATTCCTGTCTTTAAAGTATCTCGTCCTGTTCAAAAGCAGAGCAGAGGTTGTCATTTGAAATGTAGCAACATCACCTTAAGCCCAAAGAGCTTCTATTTTTACAGCTTTGTAGTTTCTTAATGGTTTAAAAAAAAAAAAAAAAGAGATTCCTTATTCCTTGTTTTGCTCAGAGCTGAGTGTGGTTGTACAGTGCAGTAGATTTCTCTGTGCAGTTTTTACTTCCATTCCATTTCCATGAAACACAACTGAAGGAACAGGGCCAGAGATTCAAAAAGCAGAGGTGGGAGAGACCTGGACCCACTAGGACCTTGTCTCTCAGTGTTCTGTTTGAATCTGTATTGGGAAAAGAAGTAGCTGGAAACTGCTTCCAAAGGTGTGTCTCTTTTATTTGTAGTATATTCAGGCTTTACAAATTTCAAGTTGAGTCTGCCAGGAAGTCTCTGTCAGGAGGCCAAATTTGGGCATGTGAAAGTTTCACTCTTGCCTGTGGGGAAACAGAAAGTGTGATTCTGGAGGAGCACATCAGCAGCTTTATCACAGCGTGCCACGGGCAGTGGCTGTCTGTCATGCTGCTGGGCAAGAGCTCTTGCCACTGGAGCAGGGCAGTGTGGTGGATACTGCAAAATAAACCAGTAGATGATGAAAGGGAAACAAATGCCTTTGAATATTCGAATTGTTTACTGTGCCAGACCTGAGGAGGGGGAGCCTTTTGTGGAGGTATGTTGAACTGTGTCCCCCTTTGAACGGCATTCCTGTCCCGGCAGAAAATGTGCTCCACGCTGGGATGAGTTTTTCCACCCCAGGCTTTCTCAGTCCTCTCAAATCTGTGAAGTGAGAGTTTGTGGATCCAGTTTCTATAGTGGTTAATTTGGTTTTGTCTGTCTGCTTTTGCATGCTCTGTAAATATCTGCTCTTTCAGATCCCTTTTTTGCCATTGTGGACTCTGAACTTCATTCAGAAGTGTGCTTCAGTTATAGGGCAGGTGTTGGTTTTGGTTTGCAATTTATGGTTATGCTAATTGGTTTTGGGAGGTTGCCTGTGTCTGAGTTTGGTTGCATTTTGCTACAGGTGCTTCTTGCTGGTTGATTTATTGGGAGATTTTGGTTTTTTCCTCCTTTCTGGCAGGGGGAGACTGTTCCTAGAAAGTAGTCTTGGGAAGAGGAGTTAAGTAGTTTTGATTTAAGATTCAAAAGGTGTTAATTAAAGAAAGAAAGAAAGAAAAAAAAAAACCCAAAACAGTGAAATAAATAATGGCCTGGGAGGTAAGAAGGAAAACCATTCAGGAGGTGGAAAGAGAACAAGGGTAAAAATAGAAAAAAAAAAATTAACAGGTCATTGGTTTTTAAAAATTGAACTTAATTTTGCTGTGCAAACCTTCCTTCCAATTGTCCATGTGTACAGTTTTCCAGCACAGGATTCTCTGCAGTCTCAGAAACTCCAGGACTAGATCCCACCAAAGCCTGGGCTGGAGAAGCAGGGTAGCTTTATTGGAAGAGTGCTCAGGGATTGGCACAGGCTGCCCAGGGAGGTGATGGAGTCGCCATGCCCAGAGGTGTTCAAGAAACCTGCGGACATGGCACTTCAGGACATAGTTCAGTGGCCATGGTGGTGTTGGGTTGATGGATGGACTGGATGGTCTTGGAGGTCTTTTCCAACTGAAACAATTCTGTGAAACAGCTGTGCAGCTCTCCCAGTATCCCCAGCAGGAACAGCTGTGCAGCTCTCCCAGTATCCCCATGAGGAGCAGCTGTGCAGCTCTCCCAGCATCCCCATGAGGAGCAGCTGTGCAGCTCTCCCAGCATCCCCATGAGGAGCAGCTGTGCAGCTCTCCCAGTATCCCCAGCAGAAGCAGCTGTGCAGCTCTCCCAGTATCCCCAGCAGGAGTAGCTGTGCCACCTGGGTGTGCAGGGGCATGTAACCATGTTCGTTGTGTATACTGGAGTTGTGCCCTGTGCTCCTGCCCTCTCCTTTCCTCCTTTCCCCATGGAATATGTTGGAGAGCTGGTGCCCAGGTGTCCTGCTCGAGGTGGCAGCCCTGAGCTCAGGTGTCCTGCTTGAGGTGGCAGCCCTGAGCTCAGCTTCAGGCATCTGCAGGTGAAGATGGGCTGGAAGTGAGCGTTTGCAGCAGAGGTTCCCCTGGAGCTGCTGGGTGTGACTGATGATGTTAGGGCTTTATCCTACCCACAGTGAACTGCTCACCAGTACTGGTCTTCAGGGAAACCTCCTTCTGTGTGGTGTGGTTAAACCTGCACCTGGAGTCAGCCCGGAGCATTTGCTTCTTGCCTGTGGGGCAGGTATGTGTAGGACTTCCAGGCACTTCTTGGCAATTGCCTGAATTGTTGACAGCTTCTGCAAGTTCAAGCAGTGATGGTGAAAGCCCAGAAGGGTTATGCAAAGCTACCCCTGTGAAACAGGAAAGCACTTGGGAGGTACTTGCAGGGAGGTGTGTGGCAGTGGTGCAGTGCTCTGCAGCCACATCTCGAGGCTCCTGCTCCCAGACAAGACCTCTTGTGGAAGGAAGGCAGTTTAAGGTTTCCCTTTTTGTTTTGTCGTTAGGGCCTCCTTGCTTCCCTTCTTCTTTTGCATCAGTCCCATCTCTGAGCCATTATTTCCTACTTGTCATGGCGGCACCAAGCTCCAGCTGAAGCCCTGCTGCCAGGCACAGTGTGCCCCATCTTCCCTCACACTGCCGTGCAGAGCTGAGGCTCCTGGTGCTCACTGATCTCCCCAGGCTGCACTGGAGGGTTAGCAGCTTTCCAGCTGTGCCAGGTGATGCTTTCTGTCAGCCAAGAGGCTGAGCATCCCAGCAGCAGCCTGTTGGGAGCCAGGATGCATGGACCACTGCCACCAAGGGCCTTCCTCCCCTCTGGTGAGCTCTGGGCAGCGAGGGTGCTGCCAGCCTGGGATCTTCTCCTTTGCATCATGTTTGGACTTCTCTTTGCCATGTGGGGTTCAGAGTTTGTCCTCTGTGCCTCTCAGCACGTCGTAGGCTGCTAAGTCCTTCTATAGACAAGCATTACATGTATGGACATGTGTTCTCCTGGTGTTTCAGCTGGATGGGGAAGGCAGTGTGGCCCACCTGCAGCTGCTGGAGAGAAGCCTGGCCTTTGTTTTCTAAGTATTGAAATCCACAGCTGACATGAGTGGCATTTACCTGGCCTCACCTTGCAGAAATGTTACTGAGCTCTCTTTATAAAGTCTTAAGCAAAGGAGTAAGTGAATGTGTTTTATAAAGACCTTGACTCTCAGAATGAGTATTTTCAAGAACCTGAGGCTCAAAACCTTTCTTAGGTGGGGGTCAGTCTCTTCTCCCAGGCACCCAGAGACAGAACGAGGGGACACAGTCTCAAGTTGTGCCAGGGGAGGTCTAGGCTGGATGCTAGGAGGAAGTTCTTGCCAGAGAGAGTGATTGGCATTGGAATGGGCTGCCCAGGGAGGTGGTGGAGTCCCCATCCCTGGAGGAGTTCAACCAAAGCCTGGATGGGGCACTTAGTGCCATGGTCTGGTTGATTGGCCAGGGCTGGGTGCTAGGTTGGACTGGATGAGCTTGGAGGTCTCTTCCAACCTGCTTGATTCTATGATTTTATTTCCAGCAAAACAGAACTTACAAATACTTNCAGGTCATTGGTTTTTAAAAATTGAACTTAATTTTGCTGTGCAAACCTTCCTTCCAATTGTCCATGTGTACAGTTTTCCAGCACAGGATTCTCTGCAGTCTCAGAAACTCCAGGACTAGATCCCACCAAAGCCTGGGCTGGAGAAGCAGGGTAGCTTTATTGGAAGAGTGCTCAGGGATTGGCACAGGCTGCCCAGGGAGGTGATGGAGTCGCCATGCCCAGAGGTGTTCAAGAAACCTGCGGACATGGCACTTCAGGACATAGTTCAGTGGCCATGGTGGTGTTGGGTTGATGGATGGACTGGATGGTCTTGGAGGTCTTTTCCAACTGAAACAATTCTGTGAAACAGCTGTGCAGCTCTCCCAGTATCCCCAGCAGGAACAGCTGTGCAGCTCTCCCAGTATCCCCATGAGGAGCAGCTGTGCAGCTCTCCCAGCATCCCCATGAGGAGCAGCTGTGCAGCTCTCCCAGCATCCCCATGAGGAGCAGCTGTGCAGCTCTCCCAGTATCCCCAGCAGAAGCAGCTGTGCAGCTCTCCCAGTATCCCCAGCAGGAGTAGCTGTGCCACCTGGGTGTGCAGGGGCATGTAACCATGTTCGTTGTGTATACTGGAGTTGTGCCCTGTGCTCCTGCCCTCTCCTTTCCTCCTTTCCCCATGGAATATGTTGGAGAGCTGGTGCCCAGGTGTCCTGCTCGAGGTGGCAGCCCTGAGCTCAGGTGTCCTGCTTGAGGTGGCAGCCCTGAGCTCAGCTTCAGGCATCTGCAGGTGAAGATGGGCTGGAAGTGAGCGTTTGCAGCAGAGGTTCCCCTGGAGCTGCTGGGTGTGACTGATGATGTTAGGGCTTTATCCTACCCACAGTGAACTGCTCACCAGTACTGGTCTTCAGGGAAACCTCCTTCTGTGTGGTGTGGTTAAACCTGCACCTGGAGTCAGCCCGGAGCATTTGCTTCTTGCCTGTGGGGCAGGTATGTGTAGGACTTCCAGGCACTTCTTGGCAATTGCCTGAATTGTTGACAGCTTCTGCAAGTTCAAGCAGTGATGGTGAAAGCCCAGAAGGGTTATGCAAAGCTACCCCTGTGAAACAGGAAAGCACTTGGGAGGTACTTGCAGGGAGGTGTGTGGCAGTGGTGCAGTGCTCTGCAGCCACATCTCGAGGCTCCTGCTCCCAGACAAGACCTCTTGTGGAAGGAAGGCAGTTTAAGGTTTCCCTTTTTGTTTTGTCGTTAGGGCCTCCTTGCTTCCCTTCTTCTTTTGCATCAGTCCCATCTCTGAGCCATTATTTCCTACTTGTCATGGCGGCACCAAGCTCCAGCTGAAGCCCTGCTGCCAGGCACAGTGTGCCCCATCTTCCCTCACACTGCCGTGCAGAGCTGAGGCTCCTGGTGCTCACTGATCTCCCCAGGCTGCACTGGAGGGTTAGCAGCTTTCCAGCTGTGCCAGGTGATGCTTTCTGTCAGCCAAGAGGCTGAGCATCCCAGCAGCAGCCTGTTGGGAGCCAGGATGCATGGACCACTGCCACCAAGGGCCTTCCTCCCCTCTGGTGAGCTCTGGGCAGCGAGGGTGCTGCCAGCCTGGGATCTTCTCCTTTGCATCATGTTTGGACTTCTCTTTGCCATGTGGGGTTCAGAGTTTGTCCTCTGTGCCTCTCAGCACGTCGTAGGCTGCTAAGTCCTTCTATAGACAAGCATTACATGTATGGACATGTGTTCTCCTGGTGTTTCAGCTGGATGGGGAAGGCAGTGTGGCCCACCTGCAGCTGCTGGAGAGAAGCCTGGCCTTTGTTTTCTAAGTATTGAAATCCACAGCTGACATGAGTGGCATTTACCTGGCCTCACCTTGCAGAAATGTTACTGAGCTCTCTTTATAAAGTCTTAAGCAAAGGAGTAAGTGAATGTGTTTTATAAAGACCTTGACTCTCAGAATGAGTATTTTCAAGAACCTGAGGCTCAAAACCTTTCTTAGGTGGGGGTCAGTCTCTTCTCCCAGGCACCCAGAGACAGAACGAGGGGACACAGTCTCAAGTTGTGCCAGGGGAGGTCTAGGCTGGATGCTAGGAGGAAGTTCTTGCCAGAGAGAGTGATTGGCATTGGAATGGGCTGCCCAGGGAGGTGGTGGAGTCCCCATCCCTGGAGGAGTTCAACCAAAGCCTGGATGGGGCACTTAGTGCCATGGTCTGGTTGATTGGCCAGGGCTGGGTGCTAGGTTGGACTGGATGAGCTTGGAGGTCTCTTCCAACCTGCTTGATTCTATGATTTTATTTCCAGCAAAACAGAACTTACAAATACTTATTCCAAATGCAAATACTTATTCCAAGCAGAATTACATTTCCTCTTCTTTACAGTGTTCATTCTGTTTCAGTTGGTATCCACAAAGCCATGCCTGGGCCAGTAAAGACAACCAGGAGAAAACTGTTCTAAGAAAAAGAAGTGAAGTTTCAAATTTTTCATACTCTTATGCATTATCACCTGAGAAAATAATTGTACTCAACTAGCTGCATGAGAGAAAACAAAGAACCTTCTCTATCCTCCTTATTTCCCCCTCAATTTCCACCTTTTTTTCCCCCTCTGTACCTTTTCGTTCTTCCTCATTTATATCCCCACAAGATATCTAAACTCAGATGCATGCTGTGTGCCTTGGTGCACTTTAGCCTTCTGAGTTGGGACCAGGTGTGTCTGAGACTGACCACATCATGTCACCTGGCTACCTCAAACTTGATTATCTCAAAGAACTCTGCAGCTATAGGAGGTCACCAGGGAGTGAAGAAATTATGGCCATGCTGGCTCAAAAATGCCTTGCCAGTTAGCTTTTCCCCATGATTAGGGGATTAGAGCATCTCTCTTATGAGGAATGACTGAGAGAATCGGGGCTTTTCACCTGGAAAAGAGAAGATTGAGGGGAGATCTCATCATTGCTGATCAGTGGGTGGCAGGATGGGACCAGGCATTTTTTTGGCTGTGTCCAGTGGCAGGCCAAGGGGTATTGGGCACAAATCGAACGTCAGAAGTTCCATCTAAACATGAGGAGGAACTTCAATGTAAGGGTAACAGAGCCCTGGACCAGGCTTGCCCAGAGAGGTGGAGTCTCCTTCCCTGGAGACCTTCAAAACCTGCCTGAACGTGTTCCTGTGTGACCTTCTCTAGGGGACCCTGCTTTGGCAGAGGAGTTGGACTCAATGATCTCCAGAGGTCCCTTCCAACCCCTACTGTTCTTTGACTGTGATGTGGTTAAGGCTGCCTGTGTTTGATACAACCATGCCACAGTGGTTTTGCTCCATGCAGTGCAGCAGCTGTGTTGTATAAATCAGTTTGCTTCAGCAGAGGGGGGACAGTGTCAGAGCTGTGCCTTAGGTTGGACATTTGTTCTCTTGCCCCAGATCATCACTGTAGAAGAGGCCAAACGGCGGAAGAGTGTCTGCAGTTACTATGAAGAGGAAGATGATGATGCTTTGCCTGTCTTGAAGCATCACAGTGCTCTCCTGGAGAATATGCACATAGAGCAGGTATGGCTAGACAAAAGTCAAGGTTCCTTGTTAGCTGTGGTGCTGGCTCTGCCCACTGTGGGACATTCTGCCTTCTGGAGGCAATACCAATACCTCCAGAGTCTTGAGTATGTTGGAGTGTCCTTGTGTGAGGTCTGCAGCACTGGCTCACCTAGCAAGCTTATTTTTATGTTTTGCAACTCTGGAGTTGGAGTTGTGATGTTGAGGTCTGGCAGCTCTTCCAGTGCTGGGACAGAGGCTGCCAGTATGAAATCTTTGATAGGTGGTGTGGATGCAGATAGTTGGACTCAGACTTGAGGGTGCTACAGGCTTGGGGCAGTGTGGCTGGAAAGCTGTCTGGCAGAAAGAGACTTGGGGGTTCTAATGGACAAGTAGCTAAATATGAGCAAGCAGTGTGCCAAGAAAGCCAAAGGCATCCTGGCTGAGATTAGAAATGCTATGTCCAGCAGGAGCAGGGAGGTGATTGTCCCTTTGTACTAGGCTCTAGTGAGGCCACACCTTGAGTGTTGTGCTCAGTTTTGGGCACCTCAATACAAGAGGGGTGTGGAGGTGCTGGAGCCAAGTGCAGAGGAGGGCAAGGAAGCTGGGGAAGGGCCTGGAGAGTAAATCTGATGAGGAGCGACTGAGGTTGCTGGGGATGGTTAGTGTGAAACAGAGGAGGCTGAAGGGAGACCTCATTGCTACCTGAAAGGAGATTGTGGAGAGGTTGGTGCTGGTCTCTTCTCACATGTAATTAGTGATAGAACAAGAGGGAATGGCCTCAAACTGCCACTGGGTAGGTTTAGACTGGACATTAGGAAATGTTTTTTCCCAGCTGGAGCAGTCAGGCATTGGAATGAGCTGCCCAGGGAGGTGGTGGAGCCACCAATGCCCTGGATGTGTTTAAAGATCACTTGGATGTTGTGCTTGGGGGTATGGTTTAGGGTGCACCTTGTAGAGCAGGGTTGTTGGTTGGGCTTGGTGACCCTGAGGGGCTTTGCCAGCCTGGGTGTTTCTGTGATTCTGTGACTGTGTGGTGGAGATGCTAAGCTGGAGCCATCAGCTGCTCCCTTGGCAGGCATGTCTTGGCTCGAAGGCCTTGCAGGGAGGGAGCTGTCTGGGGCACCAGGTGAGAGCCAGGCTGTGGAATGTGTAACCCTCTTGCCCCCCTCCCCGTGCAGCTGGCCCGGCGCTTGCCCGCGCGCGTGCAGGGCTACCCCTGGCGGCTGGCATACAGCACCCTGGAGCACGGCACCAGCCTCAAGACTCTGTACCGCAAGTCGGCGTCACTCGACAGCCCTGTCCTGCTGGTCATCAAGGACATGGACAACCAGGTGAGCAGTGCTGCAGGCATGCAAAGGGCACCGTGGCTGTGAAGTGCAAATGGTACCATGTGCCAGCAGCACACCGCAGTGGGACGCTGCTGCCTGCCTTTTGCGGCTGCTTAAGCTGCACTTGCAGCAGGACAGTGCAGCAGCACTCAGGGAGACACTCCCTGCCTCAGCTTCAGAGCTGCACTGTGTGCTTCTTTTAATAGTGCACAGGGAAGTGTCTTCCTTGGGTGTCTGAGTTAATGAACTGTCACAGATAATGCCTCTGGAGGTCTAGCATGTCACCAGCTCCCAGAACTCACACTGCTGTTGCTGCTGTTGTTGCCTGGCTTTTAACTTACTGGTTACAAAAGATTGGCAGAAGTGGTTGCTCATCTGGGCAGGGCTACAAAGATGGTTCAGGGACTAGAACATCTCTCTTTTGAGGAAAGGCTGAGAGCATTGGGTCTTTTTAGTCTGCAAAGGAGAAAACTCTGGGCAACCTCATCCATGCTGATCAATACTCAAAGAGTGGGTGTCAGGAGGATGGGACCAGGCTGATCAATACTTAAAGAGTGGGTGTCAGGAGGATGGGACCAGGCTGATCAATCCTTAAAGAGTGGGTGTCAGGAGGATGGGACCAGGCTGATCAATACTTAAAAGAGTGGGTGTCAGGAGGATGGGACCAGGCTGATCAATACTTAAAAGAGTGGGTGTCAGGAGGATGGGACCAGGCTGCTACTTAAAGAGTGGGTGTCAGGAGGTTGGGACCAGGCTGATCAATACTTGAAGAGTGGGTGTCAGGAGGATGGGACCAGGCTTTTTTCAGTGGTGCCCAGTGACAGGACAAGGGGTACCAGGCACAGATTTGAACATAAGAAGTTCCATTTAAATATGAGGAGGAACTTCTTTAATTTAAAGGTGATGAAGCCCTAGAATAGACTGCCCAGAGAGGTGGTGGATTCTCCACCTCTGAAGACGCTCAAAACCCACCTGGATATGTTGCTGTTTTTCTAGGTAATCCTGCTTTGGCAGGGGGGCTGGATTGGATCTCCAGAGGTCTCTTCCAACCCCTGCTGTTGTGTGATGTACCAAAGTGGTTGGTTCTTTTAACATGAAGCAGCAGCTCAGTTGTTCTTTAGAAAAATATATTTATTTTTAATGTTTTTGAGTTCTGCACTGTCCTTAGAAAGTAATCATTCTATTCTAACAGATATTTGGAGCATATGCTACACATCCCTTCAGGTTTAGTGACCATTACTATGGCACTGGTGAAACATTCCTCTACACATTCAGTCCAAATTTCAAGGTAGGTGGGTGTTTGCTTTCTCCAATAAAACTTTCAGGTTCCACTTCTGAAACATTTATAAGGTTTTTCTGAAGACAGCATAATAGAGCTTAGGAGCTGTGCCAGCTGTTGATGAATGCAGTTCATCACTCCTTGCTTCTGTTCTAAGCAGAGGCAGCTATGGTTATCTCAAGTCCTGAGAGGACAGTCTGGGAGGGTGAGGAGAGGGTTTGCAGTGGCTTGCAGGGAGGAGTAGACCTGGAGCTTTTTATTCTGGAGAGGGGAAGACTGAGAGGGGATCTGATCAATGTCTATAAATAGCTGGGTGTCAGGAAGGAAGGGACAGGGACAGCCTCTGCTCATTTGTGCCCTGGCATAGGACAAGAGGCAATGAATGGAAATTACAGCACAGGAAGTTCCACCTCAACATGAGGAAGAACTTCTTGACTGTAAGGGTCCCAGAGCCCTGGCACAGGCTGCCCAGAGAGGTTGTGGAGTCTCCTTCTCTGGAGCCTTTCCAGTCCTGTCTGGATGTGTTCCTGTGTGACTGAGCTAGATTGTCTGGTCCTGCTCTGGCAGGGGGATTGCACTCGAAGATCTCTAGAGGTCCCTTCCAACCCCTAATGTCCTGTGATCCTGTGACTGTCCAAGACTTACCTTGGAAGGATATCATGAAGAGGCTATAATTTCACACATGCCTAGGTCCACAGTGTCAGCAACCCAGAGATAGGAGTGCTGCTGCAGTACCCCACAATGCTGGTGGCTTATGCATTTTTTCAGTACTGAACACATGGCTCCTTTGTAGCAGAGCTCTGTTGATTAGAGATGCAAGCAGAGCCTAAAACAGGATTAGGGTGCCTTCTTCATTGCTTCAAATCCATTTTGTTCCTTTACTTTCTACCTATTATCTCTTCCTCCTCCCCCTTGAAGGAAAAACACAAAGTACAATATGACCACATGAAAAAAAAATAGCTGCTAGGAGTCACTCCTTAGTAGGTTTAGGATTCAAGAGTCCTCCCAGTTCAAAGAGATTGTTTTTTTTTCCCTCCTCCCTGCTCAGGTATTCAAGTGGAGTGGAGAGAACACCTACTTCATCAATGGAGACACCAGCTCTCTGGAGCTTGGAGGTGGAGGGTGAGTAAATGATTTTCAAATCATGTAGCCTTTTCTTTATTTTTCTGTTTCAAATGAGAGAGGAAAAATGGCAGTTGAAAGGAAAACTAGTCAGTGAAATGTCCAAATGTGCTTCTGGCACACTGTTCAGGGCAGATACCTCAGCAATCTGATTTCTGTTACAGACTCAGACCAATTTTCATTGCTTAAAGAGAGTGGCTGATGTAAGCAGAATAGGTCTTGTAGGGTTGGGGTTTTTTTAGCTATAAGGAACCCAGATGTTTTGGATAGATACATGTCTCATTGCTGAAGGAGTTGGCCACCAAAAAAATAATCTCTAATGGCAGTTTTGCCATCAGCTTCTGAGGTTTCTCATGTGGTCCTGATTAGGTGGTTGTTATTCTGCTGATTCATAGAATGATAGAATGGTTTGGGTTGAAAGGCCCCTCAAAGCTCATCCAGTTCCAACCCCCCTGCCATGAGCAGGGACACCTCCCACTAGAACAGGTTGCTCAAGGCCTCATCCAACCTGGCCTTGAACACCTCCAGGGAGGGGACATCCACAACCTTCCTGGGCAACCTGTGCCAGTGTCTCACTACCCTCACTGTAAAGATTTTCTTTTTAGCATCTAATATTTAGCCTGAATCTCCCCTGATAGAGCAAGGGTACAGACAGTGTTTATTTAGGTCCCAAGGTTCAGATATGTGTATGGAATCAAGGGCCAAGGCTACAGGAGCCACTAAAGCTTGACTGCATGGGACATCTGAGCATGGTTTGCATTGGGGTGGTGCAAACACCACTCCCTCTCCTAAAGCAGGAGGGGCTGTGCCCACCCCCAGACAGTTGGGGAAGGGCCTCAATGTCCAGTCTCTGGTGCCAGCCTCCCCCACTGCTGTTGGTGTGGACAGCTGAATGGCACTGGGAAGGGTGGACACATGCCAGGTCCTGGCTCACTGCTGCAAACAGACTGGAGGGGACTGCTCCATCAGCTTCTTGCTCGCTAAGCACTTTGCTGGGACTGAGCACTTCACATTTGGTCTAAGGGCTCCTCAGACCTTAGATTCCTTCATATCATTCCTCTGGTGGTTTCTGCAGCATTCAGCATTTTCACTGTTCAGGAGAGACAGGGACCTGCTGGAAAGAGTCCAGTGGAGAGCCACGAGGATGACTGGAGGACTTGAGCATCTCCTGTGTGGAGAGAGACTGAGAGCCTTGGGGCTGTCAGGAGTCTGGAGAAGAGAAGGCTGAGAGGAGATCTGAGCAATGTGTACAAATACCTGAGGGGTGGGTGTCAAGTGGCTGGGGCCAAGCTCTTTTCAGTGGTCAGCAGCAAGAAGCCAAGGAGCAATGGATACAAACTGGAACAGAGAAGGTTTCTCCTCAACATAAGGAGGAACTTCTTTACAGTGAGGGTGCCAGAGCCCTGGAGCAGGCTGCCTGGAGAGGTTGTGGAGTCTCTTTCTCTGGAGACTTTCCAAACCCACCTGGGTGCATTCCTGTGTGAACTACCTTGGGTGATCCTGCTTAGGCAGAGGAGTTGGACTGGATGATCTCTGGAGGTCCCTTCCAACCTCGAAGGTTCTGTGACATCCTGAAGTGTGTTGTGTGTTTCCCTTCCAGCGGCCGGTTCGGGTTATGGTTAGATGCAGATCTGTATCACGGACGAAGCAACTCCTGCAGCACCTTCAATAATGACATCTTATCTAAGAAAGAAGATTTCATAATACAGGATGTGGAAGTATGGACATTTGAATGAAACACTGACTGCCTTAAGGACTGGATCCATTAGGCACTTAAAAGCTAACTGGAGGGTGCAGGCTGCCTCACAACCTTACACGCTTCTTCCTCAAGTTTGTACCAGAGCATGACTCCACCAACCAACCTAAGGAGAAACAGGAAGCTGGTTCTGAGAGGCAGTAAGAGACAGAACAGCAAGAGATCAGCCTGAAGTGTTTTTTACTTCCTCTTCCAACACTTCTCCATCAAAGATACGATGCTTATGAAAACATTTCATGGTGTGTAAGTCGAAAACTTTTTTTTCCTGTAACTGTGAAAGAGGTCCTGTGGGAAAACTCTGGCTAGTACATTCCATCTGCATTTACCTTCCACCTACAAATGCTAACCAAAAATAAAAGGTTACTTTAATACCAAAATCTTCAGCATACTGTTTGCCATGGAAAAGAATCAGAAGCAGGTGTGCACAGCACTTAAGGGAACATGTTTTTAATTCTTTTTTTTTTTTTTTTTTTCTATTTATTGTTGTTGTATAGCAGGGTTTGGTTTGTTTTTTGTGTAAATGTATAAGGGGGTTTTGTTTTGTTTTGTTTTTTTAATGTTTCAAATCTCAAGTTTGATAATTACTGTTCAGGTAGGTCTCTTGTGCATTTTGCATTTATTCCCAATGAATTTCTTTGATTTCTTAAGTTAATTTTATATATATATATATATAAAAATTATTATTTTGTAAATGAGAACTGGGTTTCATTTTTGCCCCTAATCCAGAGGGTTTGTTTTCTGGCAGAAACACTTGAGTGCATAATTCTAGTTTGGGTTTGTTGGGTGTTTTACCCCGAGCTGAGGAGAGAAGGTATCCAGATAGTCCTTCTCATGAACTCTGCTGCCACATTCCTGTTCCCAGAGGATTGTTTTGGCAGGGTGTGGAGAGGTTGGGCAAAGTGCCACATGCTACAGACTGCATCGGCTCTGTTGCAGTCAGCAGAGTTGGGGCAGCACGCTCTGAGCATCTGCCCCTAGTGTTGTTGGGCTGTTTACAAAGGGACGTTTCTGAGAGGGTTGTTTTTCTGTAGCACCACCAAATGACTCAAAGTAAGCCACCCACTGTGCTTTTATGAGCACTTCTCCACCGATTAAAGAGTATTTGCTTTGCTAAGGAGAAAACACAATTGAGATAGAGAGGAGAATGCCATTTGCCCAACAGGCCAGGTCATGTTAGTAGAATACTTGCTCTCTTAGTAATCATATATATGATTTCCTTCCTCAAAAAGACTTGAAGCAGCAGGCTGGGTTAGGATTTGTCAGGCAACTAAATATTCTTCTTTGGTTTTCATGAAACAGTCAGATATTACACCCAAACAATGCTGGAGAGAAAAAGGCTTCATGTCACAAAATCTCACTGCTTTGGTAAACAAGAGTGTGACAGAGGGCTGGCAGCCTCACTGCTTGCTACAGAATTCTGCCTTCCTGTGAAGCTGGGGGGTTGTTGACACTATCCAGAGCCAACCAGCATTAGGGTGCTGCCCTGCCCCTGGCCTCAAACCTGTCCTTGCCCTGAGAAAGGCAGGTTTTAGAAATGGTAGAGTGCTTCCATGCATTAAACCAGTACAACCTAATTTGGGAACCTTACTAACAGAGTAACCCACCTCCATTTAGTTTCTGCTCTGCCCTTTTCCAATAGATTAAAACCCAAACAGCCAAAAGCCAAGTGGCTTTCTTTCAAAAGCACTACTGAATCTTAACCCTGCACAGAAATTGCACAGTCTGACAACCAATGCTATAGCAGTGAGCCTGTACCACGCTGCACGTGAGCTTTATCACACTTCCCCTCTGTGTGGTCTACTCCAGCCAGAAGTGAACTTCTTATTGGTAATGCTGTGAAATGTTTTGGAAGTTGCTAGCAGCATAATGCTTTGAAGAGACCATAGCAGCATAATGCTTTGGAGGGAATGCTGATGCTGTTTGCTCCTTCAAACAGTGCCAGACCACTTCCAAAAAATCCCTGATCCAACCAAGTTTCAACATTTGCCATACATTTCACTATTGCTACTTAGCAGTTTACTCCATGATGTTATCCTTGTCAGAGCATATCTTAAACGCTGTGGTCTGTATTCCAAACAGTGGTGTTCAATCAGAACTCTGTGACCCTTGAGATGATGGATATTTAATATATGTAATGCAGTGCTATCACCATATTTTCAATAAAGGAATTTATGCATTCAGAAGCTTCCTGTGGGTCTTTGCTCTTTTGTTCACAAACGTTTTGAAAATGAAAGGATGCACCTGAAGTTACAGGTTCTGCTGACCATTAAAAAAAAATCTGGCTGGCAGATGGAGGGAGGTGATTCTGCCACTCTGCTCTGGTGAGACCTTACCTGGTGTGCTGTGTCCAGCTATGGGATCCCCAACACAAGAGACATGCTGGAGCAGGTCCAGAGAAGGCCATGAATATGGTAAGAGGGCTGGAGCACCTCGACTATGGGGACTGGCTGAGAGTGTTGGGGCTCTTCAGCCTGGGAGCTACATTTCAGTATCTGAAGAGGATCTACAGCAAGGCTGGGGAGGGACTGTTTAGAAGGGCTTGGAGTGATAGGATGGGAGGCAATGGTTTGAAACTGGAGCAGGGGAGATTTAGGTTGGACATCAGGAGAAATCTCTTCACAATGAGAGCGGTGAAACACAGAAACAGGCTGCCAAGGCATGTGGTTGAGGCCCTATCCCTGGAAACATTCCAGATCAGACTTGGTATGGACCTGGGCAGACTGACTGAGTTGGAGGGACCTCTGAACATCATCGAGTCCCTCCCTGTGGCAGAGCAGCAGCATCCAGAGTGAGTCACAGGGAATGTCTCCAGGTGGGTCTAGAATGCCTCCAGAGATGGAGACTCCACAACCTCTCTGGGCAGCACCATGCAGTGCTCTGCCACCCTCGAAGTGAAGAATTTCCCACTTCTGTTTATGCAGAACCTCCTGTGTCACAAAGCTGTAACCTTGTGCTGAACTTACCCTTGGTTACATGAGGGAAGGCCCTGAGACTGCTGCATCCTGTGAAAAATAAGATGGGCACATTTGTCAGCAGAAGGTGCATCCTGTGGAAAATGAGGTAGCCACATTCACCAGCAAAAGCTGCAACCACGAGATAAGGAGGAACTGCCATCCTGGAGACACAGAAAGGATCCAGTGGGGGACCTCAGACCCAAGTATCACTATCACATGAGAGAAGGGAAACTTACATTGCAAGGGTGTCATTGCCAGGAGATGTCTTTTCTTTGAGGTCCCTCTCCAGAGCAACCCAACTTGAGCTGGTTTTCTGCTGTGCTGGCTTTGATGCCCGAGACTGCTGCAGGAAATTTAGGGTGAAGATACCTCTTTGGCATTGGTCCTTGGCTTTTGTTGGTATTATGGCATGCAGCAGTAGCATTAAGGAAAAGCAAACTGTGAGTGCACATGGAACTCATCGGGGATGTCCCTGTGTACAGCAGGGGGCTTGGACTGAAGGTCCCTTCCAACCCAGTGCGTTCTCTGAGTCTGTGAAAGGGAGCAAGCTGCCTGTCAACCTTGTTTTGAGTGAGAGGGAGGTAATTTTTTCTTAACGTAGAGTAAGAGGAAAATGACAGTGATCAGTGATTTTTCTCTAAGGAGGAGGACAATAGCCTGATCCTGCAGGGTCAGGCACCTGTACTGCAGTGGCGCTGGGATCAGGAGGCAGGCTCCTGGGTACCCAGGCATGTGCAGGTGCTTGGCCTGGTGCTGGTTTCGGTGTGGTTTTGGCTCCGATGTTTTGTATGAGGCTGGCTTAAAAGCAAAGCAAACCCAGGTGCTTTTGGAATAATCCTTGTCTGTAAACTTTGAAGATCGTAGCAGAGAAAAGGAGCGGATCAGGTCGCTGTGAAGGGGTTGCCTCTTGCTCTGCAGGCCAGCAAGCGATTGCTTTGGTATGAAAGAAATGTGGGTTTAAAAATCCCTGCGGGTGTTTCAAAGCTTCAGAGATGTGGTACCAAGGGATGTGGTTTGGCAGCAGGCTTGGTAGGGTTAGAGAATGGTTGGTCCTGGTGAGCTTAAAGTATTCTTTCAACCAAAATGATAGTGCGATCCCGGGAAACATCCCGGGTCAGGCTGGACGGGGCTCTGAGCAACCTGTTATCGCCGCTTGCTTGCTTAGAGGAGCCTGCCCGTGTCGGGGGTGATTGCAGAAGCAGGGATACGCCTGCCGGAGCTGGGTCTCAGCCCCAGCGTCCCCGCCGAGCAGCTCCGCGGCCGCGTGAGGCAGCAGGGGGCGCTCCCGCGGTCCCAGCGCACCCCCTAGCGGCGGAGGTGGCGGTGGTGCAGGCTGCTGTCTGCGAGCGCAAGGGCGCTGCCCCGCCCCTGCTTCCTCCGCCGCTAGGGGGCGGGCGCAGGCGAGCCTGGCGGCGGGAGGCGACAGCAAGGAGCGGCCGAGGGGCGGAGGCGGAGGCCATGGCGGGGGAGGAGGCTGCGGGCGCCGCCGCCGCTGAAGGCAAGGAAGCCGGGAACGGCGGCGGCTACGACCGCAAGTGCGTGTTCTGCAGGATCGCTCGCCGGGAAGAGCCGGGTACGGCGCTGTTCCCCAGCGAGGTGAGCGTAAGGAGCTTCCGCGGCCCTTCGGCGCTGGCCTTCGCCGCCCTGCCGGAGGTGCGGGCCGGGCCGGCTGCGGGGCAGCGGCGCTTGTCGGCGTAGAAGGGCGGTTGGTGCTTGTTGCTGGGTTTCAGTCAGGAGGCAAACCTGCCCGGTGCTGGGGCCTGCAGAGAAGGCAGGGCTGCGGCAGAGGGGAAGGGCCCGGGGCGTTCGCTCGAGGCGGACGGTCGAGCCCTGCCGCCGTGTGCGGGTCGGGGCCTGGTGCCGGCCGTTGGCTGACGCCGCGCCTGGGCTGCGCGCGCCGGCGGTGCGCTCCCTAAGGCTCGGCTCCGGCTCCTGTGCGGCTGGGAGTCAGGCGTTGATGGGAAGGAAAATACCCTGCTGGCCTTAAACGTGGGCACAGCACCGAGGAGCCCTGGCTGCCGGGGGTCAGCTGAGGACACAAACAATGCTTAAAGATCTTTCTGTAGGCTGCCTCCAAAACCCTGGATTTTAGCTAGCTCAAACACGACCTCAAGGGTCACACCGAGATGGAGAAGACACTTCGTTATCCACACTTTGCCAGCTTCCTCTTCCTAACCAGTGTACTACGTTTGCATCCTTTTTCTTTTTAGTATGAAGACCTCGTGTGTTTTAAAGATATCAAACCTGCTGCCCCCCACCACTACCTGGTGGTGCCGGTGGAGCACCTGGGAAACTGCAAAACGCTGAAGACAGAACACATACCACTAGGTAAGGCTGCAAGTCTGCCTTCAGCTTGAAGGAAATAATTTTGCAGAGCCTTGAATACTGTGGTGCTAAGTCAGTTGCATCTCTGAACACTGGTTGAGGCCCTAAATGTGAACATGAGCCAGCAGTGTGCCCAGGTGGCCAAGAAGGCCAATGGCATCCTGGCCTAGATCAGCAATAGTTNATAGGTGGTGGGAGTCAGTGCAGGTAGGGATTTCCCCTTCCTGGGAACTCCTCTCTGCTATTCTAGAACAGCACAGGGGGTTTGTGCAGTTCTAGAATAACGTAGCACTGGTGTGTGAAATCTCTTCTGTTTGCACGGAGCAGAGAGGCCTCTGCACTTTGTTAGAATTGCAGCTTTGTTTTTAGAAGTGTTTATTTCCTGCTTCATTGTGTTTTCAGAAATTTCTATGTACAGCTAAATTATGGGAAGAGTTATGAAAGAATTTTATGAAATGTGTGTTTTAAGTGCTACATTCTCTTTTGGAACAAAAGGGAGTGAGAGAAAAAGGGTGTTCCAATAAACTTCAATTATTTTGTAAAAGATAAAATTCTAAAATACAGAATTATAGAATTGTTTTAGAATTGAGAAAGACTTTTAAGATCATCCAGTCCCACCATTTTCTAACTCTGCCAAGGCTGCTGCTAGACCATGTTCCTCAGCACCACATCTCTGCCTATTTGTAACACCTTCAGGGATGGGGACTCAAGCACCTCCCTGGGCAGCCTGTGCCACTCTTCCAGAACCCTTTCACAGAAGAAGTTTCTTCTAATGTCTAGCCTAAACCTTCCCTAGTGCAACTTGAAGCCATTTCCTCATACTAATACTTTTTACCACCTAACTCCAGTCTCCTTTTAGGGAGTTGTAGACAGCAATGAGGTCCCTTCTCCAGACTAGACACCCCCAGTTCCCTCAGCTGCTTCTCATCAGACCTGTTCTCCAGACCCTTCACCAGATTTGTTGCTCTCCTCTCAAGCTACGATTAATTTTTGATGGGTTTAGGAGTTTGTTTGTTTGTTTGTTCTTAAGAAAGCATTGTCCTGGAATTAGTTTCACAAGAAATGCCCAGCTAAGTGTGTTGAGTAACAGAAGAAACCACATCCATCCATACATGGAGAGATTCCACCTTAGGGAAACTTATAAGCAATGCAAGCAAAGAGTTATGTTGTGTGTTGCAAATCTTGCATCCCAATTTCCCATTTAAGGGACACTAGGGTAGTTTTGTCCAGGAATAACTTCTCTGTGTGTTTGGCTTCCAAGACAGTGACAATTCCTTAGACTTTTGCCATAAGTTTTTGTATGACCTGGAGTACTACACCCAGTACTGGTGGACATGGGTGCATGAGGGACATGGAGCTGCTGGTGCGGGTCCAGAGGAGGCCACGAAGATGATCAGAGTACTAGAGAACCTCCTGTGGGAACAGGCTGAGAAAGAGCTGAGGCTATTCAGCCTGGAGAAGAGAAGGCTTCAGGGAGACCTTAGAGCAGCCTTCCAGTACCTGAAGGAGGCTGCTGGAGAGATGGGGAGGGACTTTTGACGAGGGCAGGGAGTGACAGGATGAGGGACAATGGCTTTGAGCTGGGAGAGGGGAGACTGAGACTGGAGATTAGGAAGAAATTCTTTATAGAATGAGGGTGGTGAGACACTGGCACAGGTTGTCCAGGGAAGTTTTGGATGCCCCCAAGGCATCAAGGCCAGGTTGGAGGAGGTCTTGGGCAACCTGGGCTAGTGGGAGGTGTCCCTGACAGGGGGGTTGGAAGTAGATGACCTTTATGGTCCCTACCATAACCAAACCCTACCCAAACCATTCTGTGAGTCTGTTAGAGTTTCTCCTCGGGGATACAGCAATTTCAATTTCTGTATCATCTCTGGAACTTCCCAACTTCAGGCATGCAGGACAGGACCTCAAGATCAAAGTCCTGTACTTGTGTAGGGAGAGAATGCTGAAATGAGTGTGAATGTCATGATTCTGACCAATCAGTATTGGCAGTTTTTCTCCTTAAGGGTGTGGTGAGAGCTTTGGCCAAAGTTCTTTTTAATAATGCCACACTGAAGTCATCCTTAGTGTGGAAGCTGGTAACAGTGGCAGTTCTGATGTCAGTCATTGCACTGTCTCTGCCTTGATAATCTTGGTTGATCAAGAGTCACTACATTATTTATGTGTTGAAAAATCCATGTTTGTGGTCTTGGTGTGATCAGTTTGTTGAAGTTGACATTCTGGAGAACACATTTCTTAGATCCCTTGAAGACATTTGGTGTGGAAAATGCTGCTTAAAGAGTAAGTGGAATTTGTCTTTCACAGTGAAGAGAATGATGGAAGTTGGAAAAGCTGTCCTCCAGAGGAATAATGTTAGTGACTTGAGTGACATAAGGTATGGAACTGAAACCTTCCCTGTGTGTGGTGAGTGTCATTTTGACTTCTCAGAAGGTTACTGTAGAGCTGCTGGCACCAACTGCAATAGGATTTATTGAAGAAATTGGGTCTGAGTTCACTTACTGCAGGACTTCTCAGGTGGGATGTGCTGGCAGAGGATATAAACTCCCTTTTTCTAATGGATTTCCAATGCAGATTGCATTCCAGCTCTGGAGATTATTTCTTCACCACATCTGGGGACAAGGAAGGTCATTCAGACAGTTTATCTCGAAGGTTGCTCTTTGATTAGATGCTGAAAGTGGACTCTGTACCCTCAATTCCAGAGGAGAGGTAGACTTATGCTCTCCAAGCAGAGCACTGCTTTGTGTTTCAGTCATACCTGCATCCATCTGATTGCAGTGCTGCACTTTTTAGTTTAAGCCCAGTGCCTTAGACAGCCAAGGCAATTTATAGCATTGTTTAAATAGTGTACAGGGAGTTGGACCTTTCATCATTAAATCAGGTAGGAAGTGCATTCATCTACTGAGGAGTTTGCCTTCCAACTGAAAACTAGATAGGAGATGTTTTGTTGTTTGAACTTTCCTTTTTTCACAAAGCGTCTCTTAAATACAGAGGTGTGAAGGAGGAATTTAATGAGGCTTTGGAAGAGGTTCCCTGAGAGGAAAGAGAATTATTTGTGTTCCTGCAGAGCAATGGTTTTGTTCCTGGCTTTGTGTCCAAGAAAAGTGCCACAAGTTGTTAAATAACTTGTGGTATTCCACTCCTTCCTGAGGGCTGGAGCACCTCTGCTATGGAGAGAGACTGAGAAAGTTGGGGCTACTCAGTCTGGAGAAGAGAAGTGTCCAAGGAGACCTTATTGTGGTCTTCCAGTATCTGAAGTGGGCTACAAGAAAACTGCTGAGGGACTTTTTAGGGTGTCAGGTAGTGATAGGGCTGGGAAGAACGGAGCAAAACTAGAAGTGGGTAGATTGAGATTAGATATTAGGAAGAAGTTCTTCACCATGAGCGTGGTGAGACACTGGAACAGGTTGCCCAAGGGAGGTGGTGGAGGCCTTATCCCTAAAAGTGTTTAAGGCCAGGCTGGGTGTGGCTCTGGGCAACCTGATCTAGTGTGAGGTATCTCTGCAGGGGTGTGCTGGTTTGAGGCTAATTGGATTATTTTAATGAGAGAAATTAGATCACTGGCTGTGAAAAGAAAATAATTGTGATGTCTGTATTACCTATTGGATGAGAGATACAAAAGCAAGAAACCACCACAAGGCGGGTTGGAACTGGATGATCATTGAGGTCCCTTTTAATTCTGTGAGTTACCACCAGCTTTTTTCCCTTGTTTTCTGAAGGATGGGTTTTCACTGGCCTCCCTTCTGCTCAATAGCCCACTTGCATCTCCATGTCCTGGCCCCAGCCAGTCAGCTGGGATTCTTATCCAGGCTCTATTACAGGATCAACTCCTACTGGTTTATCACGGTGAGTACAATGCAGGTGAGATTTTGGGGAGGTTTTCAATCACAGGCTGAAAATGTGATGACTTTCTAACACTTTAACTGTGTCCAAAAATTCTTTGAGCAATTGTTTTTGTTATTAGCTGGAACCAGTACTGTTTAACATCTTTGTCAGTGCCATGGACAGAGGAATCAGTGCAGCCTCAGCAAGTGTGCAGATGACACTAAGCTGTGTGGCACAGTCGACTTGCTAGAGGGCAGGGATCCATCCAGAGGGACCTGCACAGGCTGCAGAGCTGTGCCCAGGCCAACCTCATGAAATTCAACAAGGCCAAGTGCAAGGTCCTGCACCTGGGTGGATGCAATCCCAAGCACAAATCCAGACTGGGTGGGGAATGGCTGAGAGCAGCCCTNGCCTATGGCAGGGGGTTGGAACTAGATGATCCTTGAGGTCACTTCCAACCTTACCATTCTATGATTCTATAGCTTGCTTTAACTGTTTGAAAAACTACAATGGGCAACACCTCAATGTTTATGGTTGTATGGGGAAGGGAGCACCAGTAACATTAGCAACAAACAGCACAGGACTTCTGAGTCTAATGTCTAGCTTAGGCTAATGTGATGTACCTCTGAGGACACTTGATAAGTATTTATGCTTCAATTTAGAAGGATATATGATGGAATTTTCAGTGAGCTGAAGGTCCTGGGGTAGTTAATGCACTGCTTTATCTTTCACAGGCTGAGCAACTCCTTGAGCGACTGCAAACTACAAATGCTGCCAGCTGAAAGCACTCTGAGCCCTTTGTCACCAGCCAGCTGGTTCTTTGAACTCTGATTTAAGGTTGCACAATTTGATGTTACCAATAATACACCAGGATAAAAAAAGCTTTAGTTCCTTATGAGGAAATGCACAGAGATTTTGTGGCTGCCAGCCTGATGCTCTCATTGGGATACTTCAGTCTCTGTACTCCTCTGACAAAAAGGTGATGTATTGTAACTCTGATTTTATATTAGTGTATCTATACATACATAATTCATACACATATGAAGGGAACTTTTCCTAGTAGTAGAAGGCAGGCTGTAACAGCAGGATGTCTTGCTGCTAAGGCAATAACTTACTGCTGACAGCATGCACCTGGTACCACAGGAAATGCTTGTTGTGGAATCCAACTTTTGGTGTAGAGATGCATTCTTCTGGGATGTAAAACTTGGACATCTCCACCTGTATTGGTTGTATGATCCTTACACCTGCTTCTTAGCAGGTTAGTGGTGCTAAACCACTTTAATACCTCTCTTAATTGCATGCCAGAGAGATAGTAAATGTTCATACAATAGGTGCTCAAGGTGTAATGCTATGTAACACCTAACACAGTGTGTGAGTGGCTGGATGTTGGACTTACAGATTGTTTCCCTCTCATGTGCACAATGTTCTCAGTTAATTACTGTATGTTTACCAAAAAAATGAAGAGTTCAGAGGAATTAATACTGAATTAATTTATTACTTTCTGCTCTTCTGCATGATGCTAGAAAAAAACCACCAAATTTTTCAGATGGTTCTGATACTATTGTCACTGGAAGTCCCTTGGAAATGACAAATGGCTTGGCTAAATTTGATTTTGAAATGAAGTCAGAGGAGAAACAGGTCTTTAGTGCAGAGAGAATGTGGTAGGCTTGCATAACAACAGTGTGATTGGAATTTAGGATAGCAGGGACTCAGCCCAAAAGTGGAATATGTTGGGTTGCTTAAGAGCTGGCTGCACATTGGCCTTTGCTGTATAGCTCTGATGGACAATGCTTTGGTTTTCAGTACCATATTAAGGCAGACTGGAAATTGAAACTCCAGAAAACAGAGAGTGGATTTTGTTCACAGAGTGTGTCTCTGGATGCCAAACTAACCAAGTGTCCTTGGCCAATGTCTTCAGATGCAGCTGAGGTGGTGATACTCTGTTGCTTTCCACTGACACAGCACCCGTTGCATTAGTGGTGCAATGCACTGCAGTATTTTTACAACAAACAGAAGGTTTTAGGAAGTTCACAGTGCTCTGAAGAACAACATTTCCTACTCTGCAGAGTTTACAACTCTCCTGTCTGTAAGACTTTGTTCCTGGTGTCCCCTTACATGTTTGCAGCCTTTTAACCTGTAGCATTAGGTAGGAAGAGTTAGAATTAAAGCCACTGAACTTTGACTGCTTCTGTGGAATAGATGAGAAGGTTTTGAGCTGGCTCCTAGCTTTGTGAAATGTCTGAACATGAAGATACTTCAAGAGTTAATCCTGTGTATGTGCTCTGATTTGTAATTAATTTATGGAACTGTATTTAACTGAGACGTAATATTTAAAGTACCAATGTGAACTGTTGTCAAAAAGGATTAATAAGCAAACAGAATAAATGCTAATCTTGGAATGGTCTTCCAGTGCAATGGAATTAGTTGGCTGTGGGGGTTCACCCTGGATAGCCTTTTGCTCACTCTCCACCCCTGACTACAGCAGGATGTGAGAGAGAACAGGAAAACTCAGAGCTCCGGGGCTGAGACACAGGCAGTTTGGTAAATGAAGGAAAGAGGAAGGCAAACCTTGAGGTATGGGAGGCAAAGGTGATCACCCATGACCTCCCACAAGCAGGTCAGTAGCAATGGCTGCCCCCATCCACCCCCAAAAATCCCCTTTCATTGTTGAGCATGACTATACGGCATGGAGTATCCTTGCTGCTCAGTGTTTGCCTGGTGTGAGGATTTTGCCCTCTCCCAGCTTCTTGCCCAGTGGAGGAGCAGAGCAGGATGAGGAGAAGGCCTTGATGCTGTGCCAGCACTGCTCAGCCATCACCACAGCTCTGCTGTGTTACCAGTGCTGCTCCAGGCACAGACCCAGAGTATGGCACCTTCTGGGCTGCTGTGAAGAATGTTACCTCAATCCCAGCCAGACCTAGAGCCTTAACAGATGTACACAGAACCACAGAGGTCAATTCTGATGGACCCACTAGTGGCAGTAAGGCTGGCATGGCAAAAAGAGAGTATCACCTAGTTTCCAAAGTCTTCCTCATGAGCATAATAGGGAGTTGCAGCAGACAGGCCTCAAACCAGCCCAAACAACCCAGCATTCCACAGCCCCATTAATGACTGAGGTGAATGCTCAGTACTTCATTAGTGTTTCTCAGCACAGAACTGTCTTCCATTCTCCTTCTGTACTGACAAGCATTCTTGGGCTCAGCAGATAATTGTTTTAATGAGGAAAAAAAAGTATTTTCTGAAAACCCTGATGCTTTGGTTCAGAATTGCTGGCTAGCCCTGGGCAGAAGCAGTGTGCAGACCCTATTATGCCACCCTCTTCTACAGCAGCATTATAGCATCACTTTAAATGTCCAGAAATCCTCTGTAGAGCTTTGCAGTGAGCAAAGATCAATAAAATACTCTCAAGAGTGAGCTCTGCAGCCCTTTCTCTCCAAGAGCCTGGAGAAGCAAAGGAGAGTTGCTTAGCCACTGCTCCTGGCTCTGTTGTGCTTTGATCCAGTATTAGCAGTCCTGGAAAAGCTGCTTTTTTGGCTGCATGTTTAGGATTGACAAAGCTTTATTTGTCCTCTTTTGCTCAGTTGTTTTACATAAACTCCCAACCTGATTCGAACCCAGAGAATAACATTTCTGTGCTGAAGTTGTAAGTGCCCCTCTGAAAGGATGAAACAGACACAGACAATGCTGTTAAATGTAGAATAATAATAAGGGTTTTGTTTTGACTACTGACAGCTTTCCCAAGGTGATTAAATTTGGAACAGCCCCTCAAGCTATTCTGAAGTTTTCTTACAAGCAGAAACATGAGAGCAAAGCAGTGGAATTTGTATTTGAAATCTGGCAGAAGTGGAAGCAAAACACTGCTTAAAAAGCAACTTGCTGTCTCTTCTCAAACTGACGTGCAACATTTATTGAAGCTCTGGAAGTGCTTTCAGTCTTAGACAAAACACAGCTAACCCCTGCACTCCCAAAGAGATGCAGAATTCACAGGTTTCAAGTGGAAGAAGAGGAAAGGCCACTCTGGAGCTTGCCTTGAAGTTTGGGAGAGATTTGAAGAGCTGAAAGTTACTTGGTTGCCCTTCTCTGGATCAGCTCCAGCACCTCAGTGTCTTGTAGTGGAGGCCCCAAAACTGAACCCAGGACTGGAGGTGTACTGTAATAGAAGCCCATTCCCTGGCATTTGCTTGTTGGAGTCAGCCTCAATAACTAACTGGTAAGTTTACATGAACTGAGATGCAGCTTAGGGTGCTCAGGCTACAGCCTACCTCAAACGTGTCTTAATTTCCCAATGTCTAGTCAGGCATTAGTTATACATCAGGCATTATTGAGGAGATCTCATCAATGTGTATAAATATCTGAGAGGTGGGTGTCAAGTGGCTGGGGCCAAGCTCTTTTGGGTGCTCAGCAGCAATAAGACACGGAGCAACAGATACAAACTTGAACATAGGTTTTACCTCAACATGAGGAGAAACTTCTTTACAGGGAGGGTGATGGAGCAGGCTGCCCAGGGAGGTTGTGGAGTCTCCTCCTCCAGAGACTTTCAAAACCTGACTGGATGCGTTCTTATCTGGACCACCCTAGATAACCCTGCTTTGGCAGGAGTGTTGGACTCGATAGTCTGGAGGTCCCTTCCAACCTCTAAAGTTCTGTGATTCTGTGTGATTAGTTTTTCCTTATATGACCATGCTGTTAGCTGACACCACTTGGACTGCCTGGTGCTGCTTCCTGCAGGCTCTGCACTAATGCTGTTACTTCAGACAGCTTGGACTGCCAGGACAATCCCCATTCCACTGCTGTATTATAAAAGCCTTGACTGGTTTTGAAGTGACCATTTCTGCACAGGAGGGTGCTGTTCCAAACCCAAGGCATGTAAAATGTGTTAAGATCATCAATCACAGGTCTTATTTTCAGCTGCAAGGCCTAGACAAAGCAGGAATGGGTTTGAAATCCAAGGGAACACACCAGCAGTGCCTGGGGCAGCTTCCAACCTGCTACCATTCTGCAGTGAGTAAATCCTTTGTTTCCTTCTCCATCCTCTCCTGGCATCTGGCTCCCCTGTCCCCTAAACATCCCTATTTCAGTACACTAATTTCTTCCCTTCTTTTCTAATTTCATTGTCTTTTCACTCAGAAAAGGAGGCAGAGGGCTAACAAAATCTGTATTTTTATTTGCTCAGTCATAAGGCTCAGTGTGATGCACATTGCATAGAAATGTCAAAACTAAAGAACATTCTTTTAGGCTTTTGGCCAAAACACTTCTGGTTTATATACAGCATAAAATAATTTACCACTTTTAATATAAATTACGAACCTGATAAATCTCAATATCCTTCTGAGGCAAGAGAGGATCTTACTTTAAAGACCCTGCAAATAATGTAGTTAACACCACATGTAAGTTTTTATTTGCTATAGTGAAAAATAGAATTTTATAGCTCTAATTACACAGTCTTCTTGGTGGGAACTGTTGTAAATACAGGTCCTGGTTATCTTTAAGAGCATTGCTATGGCTGTTGTATATAAGCAATGTTTTTTTTCCTCTTGTTAATCAATCTTCCTCTGCAAGAACCCTGAAGGAAGTTATTGTTGGTCATCTTTTGATCTCAGTTTTAATGAGCTGATTATTTTTACTCCCGGTTTGGGGAACTCACAAGCGTGCTCTGAAAGCACAGCCCTGCCTCAGATAAATAAGGTTTGGGACTGCACCACTAGACTTATTTCTGCATTTAGCACTACAAGAGCTCCTCTCTCTTCTTCTTGTTAACATTGCTACATTTTAGTGAAACAACAGAAAGCAGCTTTTTTTCTTCCCCTCTCGTGACTGGTACAGGTTGCCCAGGGATGCTCCCTCCCTGGAGGTGTTAAAGGCTGGAGCTGGATGAGGCCTTGAGCAACCTGCTCTAGTGGGAGGTGTCCCTGCCTATGCCCGGGGGTTGAATGGAACTGGATGATTCCAGCCTAGACCATTCTATGCCTGCACAGTGCTCCTCTGGTACAGTTTCTGTTGTCTTTCACATCTTCACATTGTGGCACCCCACTTGCTATCAAGGGATACAGCTCTGAATTCACCAAAAATGCTGCAGAGCTTTGTGCTCCTCTAGGGTATGACACAGCATTAGGAGAGCAGGTAAAGATGATGAGACAGGACAAAGAGACACTGCAGGTTTGGAGAAGATCTGATGCTAAGAACAGACTACTGAATACCAGGACTAGTGCACCTCTCCAAAATACACACAATATACAACTAATTTAGGACCAACAATTATCTTTGCTGTCCTATTTCTACAAATCTGGGAATTTTCATATGCTGCATGAAAATCACTTCCATTTATTCAGTTTCACCACGTGAAAAATCACCTACACTTTTGCTACATACCAGGCTCTTTTTTTTTTTTTTGGAAGAGGTTTATGAATTCCCAAGCAAAGTTTTAATTTCCATGGTTTATAAATCAAAGTTTCCCCCCCTCAGCAAACATTTCACAAGCTGCAAGTACCAGAGTTTCATGGTAGCAATTTAGTCATTGATAGTAACCTACAGCAGGAAGCCAGTGGAGTGAAGAACTGTGGAATGCTTGGTGGTAGATGCTAATAAAGGACAATCCAGTGGCAGCAGGGTGTATCAGTTCATTATTTGTGATTTCTGCCCAAATCTCTACCAGCTTTACAGAAATGTTTCTTTTTATCCTCACTTATTTTCTCACCTGCTTATGTGCTCAGTAAGCACTGCTGAAATTCCATAATGAAAACTAGGTAGTTTTTTTTTCCAAATGGAACCATGCAGCAGAATTCCTTAGGTGACAAATCCTTATTGTAGTAAAGTGATGACCACATCATCATCTTTTCCTTGCCAGAGCATTTCACCTTCAAAATGAACCAGCCCATGTTTTCTGGCTCTTAACAAGATTCCCACTACTTTATTGGAGATAGTCACATATGTTTCAAACAGCTGCCCAAATGTCACACTCACGTGTCCATCTTCTCCCACCTGTCCAGTGTTTCTAATGATCAAGCACAGCTCTTCAACCTCCTTTCCCACGTGTGAGTGAGCATCTTTCCCTCGCTGCTCTGTCTGAGAGCCCTCAGGAGGCCTCCCGTAGGTAGGATCTCCTCTGTGAGTATGCCCAGGTTTTGATGCCAGCCTGTCGTTGCTGCTGAAAGGGTTCTTCCTCTGATACTCAATGTGATCCTCTGCCCAGCTCTGCCAGCTTTTCCTCAGGTCACCCACTGCACTGGTGGCTTTAGCACTCTGCCCTTTATCTCCCTCCATTGCTTGGGAGTCTTTTAAGGTGCTCGAGCAGGAAGCAAATCAATGCCTGGTTGTAGCTGCAGTTCCTAGGTGCACTGGGGCAGCTGTGAAGGGAAAACAACAAATCAGCCTGATAATTCTAGGAAGAGTTTTTTGCCTGGGTGAGAGGCAAGGCTGCTGAAAAAAGCATTAAAAATCTGAAGATTAAGCCCATCTGTAATTCTACACCGATGAAACAGGTAAAAGCTAAAATTCAGAAGGCACTTTGTAAGACAGGGCAGTAAGCTGTGCTTACAAGGTTAGACAGTGTGCCACCAGTCCCAGTCACCACCACCCCCACCCCCGCCTTGCACAGCACTTACTCTCCATGCAATGACACCTTCTAAAGCACTTGCAAACACCAGCAGCCCCGAAGCCTTCACAAGCAGCCCTGGCTGAGCTGCCCGGCACAGGCTTACTGACAGGCCAGAAAGCAAATCATTCCCCAAGAGGCAGCCACCAACCCCTACGCAGGGGTGGGCAGCCCTTCTCCTGATTAAAGGTGGACAAAGCGGACAAGCTTCCCACAGACTGCAGGAGCTACTGTACACAGAAAACATTACCTGGAGCTGAAATGCTGCTCTGTGGTGAGGACAAGAGGTTTTTCCTCACCGGGCACTGAAAAGAGAAGCAGAAATGCAGCCAAGCGAGCGCGGTGCTGCCTGCAAGAGCAGGTTTAGCCAGGAACACAAACCCAGAAGGGATGGTTCTCCCTTAAAAGGCTCTGCTGCACAGCCACGCTGCCAGCTACAACCCAGGGGCGAGCGGCAAAGGGAGCTGGCACTGGAGAGCTGAAAACTGCCCAGCTGCTCCAGGCACAAATTACCTGTAATTAGGTGATGGGTTCTCTGTGCAGTGTGTAATTATTTTAATGAATTAGGGACAGACCCTTCTATACCTAGAGCTGTAACTAAGGCTTTGCTGGGTCCCATCCTCCATCTGTTGAGTGACACAAATGAAGACGCTTCCCTAGAGCATGTTAGCAGAGCTGGTATTTTTCTCATAGAAAAGCAGACAAAACAGAGATAAACCAGAAGATTAGTGCAGGATTTTCTATAGGGAAATGGACAGAACTCCAAATTCTGAACAATTTAATAACTGAATCATAAATTCATAGATTCATANTAGGTATTTCTATATTTTAAAAGCATTGTTGTGGGGTTTTTAAGTGAGGGTATGTATCCACACTGATATGTTGATGCTTTGCACATGAATCCTGTGACAGAGCTCCCTGAATGACCCAGCAGAACACATAAGTCACAGTCATAGAATCATAGAATGGTTTAGGTTGGAAGGGACCTCAAAGATCATCTCGTTCCAATCTCCTGCCATAGGCAGGGACACCTCCCACTAGAACAGGTCGCTCAGTAAACACTTCTGCTTCTCTGGGGTCTAGAAGAGCAGAAGATGGCAACAAAATGTCTGTGAAAGAGATTTGAGAAAGCTGTGCAGCAGCACACATTAAATAATGCCTTTTCAGTCATAAATTGAAACTAATGACTGTCATATGATCCTGTTACATTTGCTGTGAGAGGAGGGTGGTTAATTCTAGCTTCCTGGACAAACTTCAACTTGTGGAATTATGTCTTGTGTACTTAAAATTCCCCCGAAGGCTAAAAAGGCTAAGTGTTCTTCCTTTCCCTCCCAGTTACGTAATTCTGTCCTGACTTCCCAAATCCACTTTAACAAATGCTTTGATTCTCCTCAGTGGCAGCACAGGAGTGTATGGGATGTTCACAAACACATCATCTGTTATGTCAGGATCAAGCACTCTCCAAGTCTTCCTTATTAACACACACAACACTTCCAAACTATGCTGAACAGCACAAGGAGACTGCCAGTCACTGTGCATGGGTCCTCCAGGCAAAACCAGGAAGAAACTGAGCTGTTGTTAAATTCCTCTGTAGAAAACAGCATCGCTGGAAACTGGAGGTGTTCACCTTCAAAGAACAACCAGCAATGCTCTGCAGATAAAGTAAGGGAAAGCCAGTCTCAAAGAGATTAAGCTTAAACAATGATAGCAATAACCCCTCCTAAGGAGTCTCTGAAGTGGAAGTTATCCAGCTAAGACATTTAAAGTGAGAATGAATGGAAAAATAAAAGCAGACTCCTCCTAATTCTCTCTCGGCAATCCCAAAATGTTGTAAGCCATGTGAGACTCACAGGGTCTGTCAGCAGCTCAGCATTGTGTTTATTGTTGGGTTTTGGCTACTGAGGTGCACAATCCTGATCCACATCTACCTCCCTTGCTCTCTCTTCTAGCAAAATTCACAGTAAGCTGCCAGCTCACATTTAGGTACTTTTCTTGTCAGTCAGCAGCACTAAAGTCATTGCAAACCTCAGTTTGGGTAGCAGCAGCAGAAGAGAGAACTGGAGAAGCTGCAGGATGAGATTATAGAGGTGGCCTGTGCAGTGCTTACAGGTCACAAGCACCATCTTAGCCATCTAGCAAAAAAAAAAAAAAACCAAAACCAGAAAGCTGTCCAAAAATCAGCACAGAAAGTACAGAGCATGAGGTCAGGGCTGAGCTGACCTGGTGTTAATAAAAGGCTTACCAAAATCTGGATAAACCGAACCTTTCACCTCTGCAAAACAGGGCGAGCAGTGACTAGGGGATTACAGTTACCGACCGCAGATGGTAAGATCAAACACAACTGGCAATAAACCCCCTCCTTTACCCCCTCCTCTTTGCTGCACAGTCCCATTTGGCCCCTGGCCTGGGAGTGTTCCTCGGCTCATCCGCTCCCACAGCCACCAGCCCGGCCGTGACCTCCTTCCCACGGAAAACCGAACATGACTCCTTTGGCCTCTGTTAATGGTGCTTGATGAGCGGCTCCAGGGCTGACAGCGAGGAAAGTCGCTGGCGGGCGGGTGTGTAAAAGAGGTGAGCGCTGGGCAGGCTGAAATGCAGGTCCCAGTCCGGCCCGCGGGTGCCCCCGGCCAGACCCCTCCTCAGCCCCACCAGCTCCGCTCCCCGCAGCCGGCAGAGCCTCGGCCGACGCCGGTACCTTGAGGCACGGAGGGGCCAGACCCGCGCCGCGAAGCCCTCCAGGCCGCGCACCGCCGGGCTCCTCCCGCCGCTCCCGCCTCCGCCGCGCCGCTGGGCCCGCCCGGCAGCGCATGCGGCCCGGGGAGGCGGGCGATGGGCTGACATGGCGCGGGCGGCCTCGCTGCTGCCCCGCTACCTGCTGCTGCTGGCCCAGGAGCACCTCGAGTTCCGCCTGCCGGTGAGCGCCCCGCGGGGCCTGGGCCTGGGCCTGGGCCGGGGCTGGGCGGGCAGCTGGGCGGCTGTGCGCAGCGGGCGGCCTGGCTGCGGCGGAGTTCGGGGGGAGCCGGCGGCGAGGGGCAGCTCATGCCCCTTTGAAGCTGCCCGGGTGCGGCGGTGCCTCTCACCGCCGCGGTGCGGCGCTGTCCGCAGGTCGCCTCCCGCTGCCTCTCGGCTCGGTGGGGAGCCGCTTCCTGGTGCCTTTAGGGCAGCACTTTCCTGGTCGGTTTCAAGAGCCTTTGGGGCTAGGGCAGGTTGCCAGCACATACCTGGGGCTCCAGATGAGAAATGCAGACCGGGAGGGGAAAATGAGATGGGTTTACAAAATGTACGTAAAGGCTTGTTTCGGTGGCTGTTGGAACTCGTTAACTGCTTCTGCCAGTCTGCTGTGGGTACATAAGGGTACATAAAAGAATCATAGAATCGTTTTGGTCAGAGAGAACCTTCATGTCCATTCTCCAGCTCTACCGAGACTGGTGCTAAATCATCTCCCTTCTCCTGGGCCGTTCCTGGTTCCCTTCTCTCGTACTGCCCAGCTCGTACTGGGCTTTGCGGTGAGCAGCATTAGGGACCTGATTTGTCTGAAACTTAACAATCAGGGAGAGACTTTACAGCCCTGCCAGCTGCCTGATCTCTGCGACACCTGCTTGTGGGCCATGAGAGGCCTGGTTTTGTCCTGGGTTCCTTGGCTCAAGCAGGACAGGGAGCTGCCTGAGAGGGTACAGCAGGAAAGGGCAAGGACCTGCCGTGTGAAGGAAGACTGAGGGACTTGGGCCCTTTCAGAAGAGAAGGCTCAGGGGGATCTTATCAGTGCTTATGAATACCTAAGGGCTGGGCTTTGGGAGCAGCAGTGATAGGACAAGAGGTAATGGACATAAACTCGAGCATAGGAGTTCCATCTAAACACGAGGAAGAACTTCTTCTCTTTGAGGGTGGGGAGACACTGGAGCAGGTTGTGGACGTCCCCTCCCTGGGGATGTTCAAGGCCCTTGAGCAACCTGGGCTAGTGGGAGGTGTTCATGCCCATGGCAGGGGTTTGAAACGGGAGCACCCAGCACAGGAAGGACATGGAACTGTTGGAGAGGGTACAGAGGAGGAGGAGCCACGAAGATGCTCAGAGGGCTGCAGCAGCTCTGCTGTGAGGACAGGCTGAGAGAGTTGGGGCTCTGCAGCCTGCAGAAGAGAAGGCTTCCAGGAGACCTTAGAGTAGCCTTCCAGGATCTGAAGGGGGCCTATAGGAAGGGACAATTTACAAGATCTTGTAATGCCAGGACAAGGGGCAATGAGTTTGAACTGGCAGAGGGGAGATTGAAACTGGATGTTACATGAAAGTTGTTTGCAGTGAGGGTGGTGAGACACTGGCACAGGTTGCCCAGGGAGGTTGTGGCTGCTCCCTCCCTGGAGGTGTTCAAGGCCAGGTTGGAGGAGGCCTTGAGTGACCTGTGCTAGTGGTAGGTGTCCCTGCCTATGGCAGGGGGTTGGAACTAGATGATCCTTGAGGTCCCTTCCAACCTTACCATTCTATGATCTTCAAGGTCCCTTCCAGCCCAAACCATTCTATGAATCTATGAACATTGTTGTGAGAGTGTAGGGCTGAATGGTAAAGACTTCCATGAAGGAGAAAATGCCAAATGTTGGAATTTGGTTACTGAAATTTGCCTCTGTTGTAGACTGCAACTTTCCTTAAACTTACCAGAGCTCCTCTCTTTTCACCTGAACTCAAAGCAAGCTGCTTTTACAGCAGAAGGGCCTCACTTTTCAGTTCATGACCAGTGCATACAAGCTGAATTTAATTGTGAACCTCTGCCTTGTCCTTACAGCCACTCTTAAGAGTCAGTCCCCATGGAACGTCAATCACAAACAGCATGACAGGATTGTAGGATGTTAGGGGTTGGATGGGACCTGTGGAGATCTTCCAGTCCAACCCCCTGCCAGAGCAGGATCATAGAATCTAGTGCAGGTTGCACAAGAACACATCCAGATGGGTCTTGAAAGGCTCCATAGAAGGAGACTCCACAACCTCTCTGGGCAGCCTGTGCCAGTGCTCTGGGACCCTTACCCTAAAGAAGTTCTTCCTGATGTGGAGGTGGAACTCTCCCTGCTGCAGTTTCCATCCATTGCCACTTTTTCTGTCTGTGCTGGTTTGAGATAAATTGGAATGTTTTTATAAGAAGAATTATATTGTAGGGTGTGAAGAGCAAACAGTGGTGATGTTTTCTTCACTTATAGGCTTGCTGAGATGTGTAAGAACAAGAACATAAGCATAGATAAGACACTCTCACAGAGTCTCTTGGTCTCTCTGGGAGCCAGTGTGTCTTCTCTTCTCTGCTAACCCAACTAACCACTCTGCTTCTAACCCTGCTTTCCCATCCTCCAGACTCACCTTGCACGTAAGACAGACCCTGGGGTAAGGTAGAGGGGTGGTAAGAAGGTGGAAGTGTGTTTGGGAGCCCCTCCTGGGGACTCTGATTTCTGGGAGGGGGATTGTGTTTCTGTATTACCTTTAACTTTTCTATTTCTGTAACTATTCCTGTCTATTGTGTATATCTCTGCTTGTACATTGTGCTGAGCTGTAAATAGAGCTTCAGTCCTTAACTTCCAGCTGGCTGAGTCTAGTCTGGGGGATTTTATAAAGTGTGGGGGGGCAGGGAACTCCCAAACCATCACACTATCAAAGGGTGCAGCTGGGAAGAGTCTGTCCCCTCCTTCCTGACCCCCAGCCCTCATATATTTATAAATATTTATCACATCCTTTCTAAGTCTTCTCCTCACCAGCCCCAAAAACCCTGGATCCCTCAGCCTCTCCTCACAGGGCAGTGCTCCAGCCCCTTCATCATCTTTGTAGCCCTCCATTCTGGCTTCTGTTGCTGTTTTGTTCATAAACCCAGAGGTCACCACCTGCATTAGAATTTATGGTGTGCTGCTTTTTTTCTTCTTCTTCTTTTTATTTTTTTTTCCTTCTGTCTTTTAAACATTAATTACTGCTCTTAAAGCCTGACCTTTGTGTTTTCACTTAGGAAATAACATCTCTGCTCTCACTTTATGGTGGACAGTTCAGCAGTGAGCAGGAAATTCGTGTCAATGTAAGTGAGGACCAAAATATTTTCCTGCAGTAGGGTGTGCAAGTGTGTTCTTTATAGTGTTGTGGGTTTGTTTTTTTTTTTTTTTTTTTTTTTTNTTTTTTTTTTTTTTTTTTTTTTTAATTAGAGGTGAGTATCTGAATAAATTTTGGTGTTTCTTAGGAAAATGAGGAATCTTCCAAAACTGAGCAATTCACAATTTCAGTCCAGAGTTAGGAGTGAGTAAAAAGATGCAGGAAGCACACCTCGGGATGCCTTCAGCAGTGTGAGAAGAAGCAGTGCCATCTGCTGGGAGAATCTCCTCCTTTTTCAGGACAGCCAAACCGTGAAATCGTGCAGCAGCAGCTGGAATTTGGTGCTTGCCTCTAAATCAGAGGCAGCTTATCTGGAAGAGTGAATCTAGGAAGCTGTGTGGGCAGTCAGAGAAGGTTTCTGGGTTTTAAGTTATTACGTGCATGTAAACAAAGGGAGTTTGACTCTTTAGAGGGTTAATCATCTAGAGAAGCATAAATAATAATATTTTACCAAGTCAACAGTATGCTGGGAAAATGAAATGCCTAGTGACATCTTACAGGCATTCAAGCTCAGTATGCAGTGTTACCACAAATCAAATGTTTTATCCTCATGACCTCTGTACAGTTAACAGATTCATTTTTGCTTTCCATCTTCAGTGGGTGTGGTTTGTTTTTATGGGAGAGAATTGTGTAGTTGTGTAATTCATCTGAGGTCCTCCAGCTAGGTATTTACATCACTTTATCTCGTCTTTATTTCAGTCTCCATTCTGGATTCTCAGTATTCCTTCAGAAGAGATGGCAAGGGGACTAATGAAGAGGACAGTATGTGCAAAGTAAGAGGTGAAAGATCCCAGAGAGTCACAGAGTAGAATCATAACATCATTTGGATTGGAAAAAGACCTTTAAGACCACTGATTCCAACCATCCTTTGAAAGACCTTTAAGATTATTGAGTCCAACTGTGTTGGAGCCCCCAACACAGAAAGGACATTGAACTGTTGGAGTGAGTCCAGAGGAGGCCACAAAGATGCTGAGAGGGCTGCAGCAGCTCTGCTGTGAGGACAGGCTGAGAGAGTTGGGGCTCTGCAGCCTGGAGAAGAGAAGGCTTCCAGGAGACCTTAGAGTAGCCTTCCAGTATCTAAAGGGGGCTACAGGAAGGCTGGGAAGGGACAATTTACAAGGTCTTGCAATGACAGGATGAGGGGCAATGGGTTTAAACTGGCAGAGGGGAGATTTAGACTGGATGTTAGGAAGAAGTTCTTTACAGTGAGGGTGGTGAGGCACTGGCACAGGTTGCCCAGGGAGGTTGTGGCTGCTCCCTCCCTGGAGGTGTTCAAGGCCAGGCTGGTGAGGCGTTGAGTGACCTGTGCTAGTGGGAGGTGTCCCTGCCTATGGCAGGGGGTTGGAACTGGCTGATCTTTGAGGTCCCTTCCAACCTTACCATTCTATGATTCTATGATTCTATGAACTGGCAATCAAGTTTGGAACAGGAAGGCTGTGGATTCCTTTTGTCACCCTTCTAGTGCTGGTATCTGAGCCCTCAGCTGCAGCAGGGTTCCTTTAGAAAATTCATGAGCCAAAGGAGGGCACACAGCTTCACCTCAGTTCCTGGGAAGATTATGATATTCTTAGGGATGCCAGTTCCAGACATGGGAAGGGCAAGAAAGGATAAGAACAGCAATTGTAGATGTGCCAAGGGCAAGTTGTTTCCCTACCAACCAGATAACTTTTTCTAGGAGTGAGGAGGGAGTAAGGGATTGTTGTTTTACCATGGCCTTAGGCAGGCTTCTAACACAATCTCCCATAGTGCCCTTACAACCAAATTGGAGAGTGGATGGGTGGCCTCCAGCTGGGTGAAAAACTGACTGGGCTATTGGGCTCCAAGGTTGATAGCTAATCTGAGTAGCAGCCAGGTGCAAGTGGCAGGGGCTTGGAACTTGATGATCTTTGAGGTCCCTTCCAACCCAAACCATTCTGTGATTCTGTAATGATCGTTCCAGTGGCCTTTGGTCTTTTTCAGAGGTGTCTGCCAAACATGACAGGCTTAAGGGGTACCTTGGAGGTGTGGTTCAGGACGACCAGCAGAGTTGTAGAATGGCTCACTGGCTGTGTTAAATTTGGGGTGACTGCCCCCTCAAAATCTTTGTCATTTCAGATCTGTATTTGAACTGTGGGGTCATGGAAGATCTGCAGGAGAGCTCTATGCATCTTTGAGGAGCTATCCAATGGACAAGATGGTATGCATGTAAAGAATCTGCATAATATGGTCCCTATGTCACACTCAGTAGCACTGCAGCTGTGCTAATGAAAAGTCTCTTTGCTTGTTTTTCAGCTTCCATATCTACAGTCAGACTCCACTTACAAAGTTCATATCCATACCTTTAATAAAACACTGACCCAAGCCCAGAAAATACAAAAGATAGATGTAAGTAGGTGTTTAAGAAATCTGTGGCATGTCATTTAATCCATTCATGTTGTTCTTATTCTGTGCTATCAGTGTGGGTTTCCTGAAGGTCTGAAAGCAGTTTATGCCCTGAATCTGCTCAACTCTGAATGAAATCTTTGTGTCCGAATGAGCATTCCCTCAAAATTCATGACTTTGCTGTTTTGGTTTTTTTTTTTTTTTGGTCTAAGCAGACCATGTCAGACACATGGGTTCTAGAGGAGACCTCAAAGATGATCAGAGGGCTGGAACAGCTCTCTTGTGGGGACAGCCTGAGGCAGTTGGAGTTGTTCAGCCCGGAGAAGAGAAGGCTCCGGCGAGACCTTAAAGCAGCCTTTCAGTACCTGAAGAGGGCTACAGGAGAGCTGGGGAGGGACTTTTTACAGGGGCTTGTGGTGATAAGATGAGAGAGAATGGATTAAAGCTTGAAGGAGGGGAGATTTAGACTGGAAGGAAGAAATTGGGAAAAAAGTCTTTGAAGTGAGGGTGGTGAGACACTGACACAGGTTGACCAGGGAGACACGGACACAGGTTGCCCTCTCCCTGGAGGTGTTCAAGGCCAGGTTGGATGAGACCTTGAGCAACCTGGGCTGCTGGGAGGTGTCCTTGTCCATGGCAGGGAGTTGGAACTGGCTGATCTTTGAGGTCCCTTCCAACCAAACTATCCCATGAATGTATGACAATCCAGAGAAAATTGAGAATGTACTTCCAATACTAATTTGCTGTTTCTCACAAGTAGAATTGTGAGATTTAGGGGTTTTTTTTAGGTTTGGTTTGGTTGTTTTGCAGTTTTCTTATTTAATTTTTTTTTATAGGGTACATATTTAAAAACTTTGACCCTGTCTTTTTTTTTTTCCACACACTGTTTATTGTATAGGCCCTTGAATTTCTGCCATTCAAAGGAAAAGTAAATTTGAAGAATCCAGAGCACATCTTCTGGATTTTGGAAGATTATGGAATGGACCCTAATAAAGTTCCAGAAGAGCCCCTTCATCTGTATTTTGGGAGATGGGTGCGTGAGTATGCTTGCTTCAGTTCTTGTGAGCTTAGGAAGTTGTTTTTCAATTTCTGTGTTGAGTTTTAATGGAAGCAGACAATACAGTGATGCTTGAGTCTGTCACTGATGCAAGGCTTGGAAGTTCTTCTTGTGACTAATAAAAAGCAGCTTAATCAAGAAACTTAGAGGTGGGAAAAAATGTGTCTGGAATACATTATCTCTTAGCCTCCAGTGAAGGAATTTTCACTGAGGGAAGGGAATTGTTACAAGGGTTTGTAGTGCTAGGACAAGGGGGAATGGATTGAAGCTGGGAGAGGGGAGATTAAGACTGGATATTAGGAAGAAATTGTTTACAGTGAGGGTGGTGAGACACTGGCACAGGTTGCCCAGGGAGGTTGTGGCTGCTCCCTCCTTGGAGGTGTTCAAGGCCAGGTTGGACGAGGCCCTGAGTGACCTGTGCTAGTGTGAGGTGTCCCTGCCTATGGCAGGGAGCTTGGAACTAGATCTTCAAGACCCATCTGGATGCATTCCTGCGTGCCCTGCTCTGGGTGATACTGCTTTGGCAGGGGCATTGGACTCAATGATCTCCAGAGGTCCCTTCCAACCTCTTTAACATGCTGTGATCCTAAGAAAGCATTAGGAAGTTACCTGTTTGTTGGATGGTGTCTCTTAAGCAGATCCCTTAGTCTGTCTGCTTGTATCTCACATCTAAGACCTCACAGTGATTTTTATGTGTTTCAACAGATTGCAGATGGCCAAAGAGAACTTATTGAGTCCTACAGTGTGAAAAAGAGACACTTCATTGGAAATACCAGCATGGATGCCTGCCTGTCTTTCATTATGGCCAACCATGGCAGAGTAAAACCCAATGATGTTGTATATGATCCATTTGTTGGAACAGGTATATATATATTTATGTATGTGTATGTATATACATTTTTTTTTCTGCTGGTGGGATAAACTGGGAGATTAGTGCTCACACTTCATTTGTACCTGCACAGTGGCTTCTGGTGCTCAGTGATGTTGTATATGATCCATTTGTTGGAACAGGGGTGTGTAAATACCTATATATATATCTCTATATCTATATCTCTCTCTATATCTATCTATCTATCTATCTATCTATCCATATATATATATAGAATCATAGAATGGTAAGGTTGGAAGGGACCTCAAGGATCATCCAGTTCCAACCCCCTGCCAAAGGCAGGGACACCTCCCACTAGCACAGGTCACTCAAGGCCTCGTCCAACCTGGCCTTGAACACCTCCAGGGAGGGAGCAGCCACAGCCTCCCTGGGCAACCTGTGCCAGTGTCTCACCACCCTCACTGCAAACAACTTCCTCCTAACATCCAGTTTCAATCTCCCCTCTTCCAGTTCAAACCCATTGCCCCTTGTCCTGGCACTGCAAGACCTTATAAATAGTCTCTCCCCAGCCTTCCTGTAGGCCCCTTCAGATATTGGAAGGCTACTCTAAGGTCTCCTGGAAGCCTTCTCTTCTCCAGGCTGCAGAGCCCCAACTCTCTCAGCCTGTCCTCAGAGCAGAGCTGCTGCAGCCCTCTGAGCATCTTTGTGGCTCAGAAGATGTAAATAAAGTAACCTGGTTTAACAGCAGTTCATGTGTGCCATGGACTGCTTAAGATCCAAAGCTGACTAAGAACTTGGCTAGAGCATTCCTTGCAGCCACTTTCAGAATTTTCCAAGCAGCAGCAGCAGCATTTTTGGAGGTGGCTCTTTAGAGGAGTGCTGAGGACACTTCTGGGCATGTAACACAGCACAGCAGTAGCTGGGTTCTAGCATTCAATAGCAATCAGTTCCTTGTACCATCACATCTGACCCTCAGGAGAATATTCACACTGTGTCTTTGTCCCCTGGTGAGGCCAGGAGGGGGAGGTTTTATTCCACATACTGCTGTGTGTAACCTAGAAGTGCTTTTTGCTTGCTTTACTGTTGTAGTTTCCTCAAAAGCATAGCAAAGGTTGTGTGTCTGACTTGGGTTTTGCTCAGCTTTGATCAAGGAGAGCATATGTGACACACATACAGTTACAGCAGATTTGTTTATTGGTGCAGCTTTAATACCTGGCTTGGTTTCTTCCTGGTTTTGACACTGAAAAGGTAAATAGTGCCAAATTAGGACAGCCTTGCAAAATGGAGCTTCCTTGTTGGAAACAAATTGTTTTGGCTGAAGGGGCCACATCACAAGTCATGCACATTTACTGTAAGAGAGGACAAGCAGAAGTCACAGATTGTGTTGGCTTGGGAGGGATCCTCAAAGTTCATCTTGTCCAACCCCCCTGCAGTCAGCAGGGACACCTCCAGCTAGATCAGGCTGCCCAGGGCTACATCAAGTCTGATCTTGAATATCCCCAGGGATGGGACCTCAGCCTGTCCTGGGACTGAACAGTGCTTTGGAGCAGGCTGATTTAGGAGACTTGACTGAGGTTTTTTTGTAAAGCAGAGTTAGAATGGCCAGGGTTGATTTTGGGTTGTGAAACACAACTTCCATTAACTGTTTAGGTATTATTTCCTCAGTGTTAGGCAGAGGGAAGCTGGAAGAGCAGAAGGAAGCTGTAAGGGCAGAAGGAAGGCTTTTCCCTGAATATTTTGTACTCCCTCCTGGACAGTCTGTTCAGGTTATCTCAGCAAGCTTGTTGTTTGTGCCCTTGCAAGGTATTTGGCCCTACTTTCCCTTTGCCAATTCCTGATCTTGCATAATTGCAAATGACAGGAATTTTGTCTTGGATATGCTGGAGGACACTGGTACAGGCAGACCCTCATCTCTGATGAAGAGGTGAGGGAAATAGTGTAGGATAAAGAGTCAGGAAGTTCTGTGCCATCAGCATTCTGCTAATAGTCATCAGGGGACACAGTGATTCTCTCATTAGAATCATAGAATCAGTCAGGGTTGGAAGGGACCACAAGGATCATCTAGTTCCAACCCTCCTGCCATGGGCAGGGACACCTCACACTAGATCAGGCTGTCCAGAGCCTCATCCAACCTGGCCTTAAACACCTCCAGGGATGAGGCTTCCACCACCTCCCTGGGCAACCTGTTCCAAGGTCTCACCACCCTCACAGTGCAGAACCTTTTCCATGCCTCTGTCTGATGCAGCAGGTCAAAGGGCTGGCTATGATAGAGTACCTAAGTCTGCACAGAGCTGAACTGGAACCAGCTGAGATGTATTGAAAGCTCTAAGTTCATGTTAAAAGCATTCTTAGATGGGCAAAGGACTTTCTTCTCACTTTTTTTGTAGGACTGGGTGGTATGCCATGCTTGGGGTCAGGGCTAGCTAAGTTTGTCTTGACCCTCTGGAGGTACTGCCCATCTGTTTTGAGGGATTGCAGCCAAGAAGGGAAATGGGGGAGTCCTCTGGGGTGAGTAACCTTGCTTTTCCCTGATCCATTTCACAAGACAAAGCAGAGGAATTTATGGTTTTTTTCCTTTCTCCTCACCTTCAGTTTTGGTTGAGTTCATCAGTATATGATCTAGGAGATTCCTGGTGCTCTGAGAAGGGATCTTCAGCCTGTGCACACAGTACTTGTGTAGGGATTTCTTGGTGCCCAGTGGGTGACATGGGGCAGCACAGCCACCTGAGGTGCTCCTCTGCTTGCTGCTGGTGACTGGGAGGAGCTGGTGTCACCCACACAGCCACCCTGCTCGTCATTCCCTGTGCTGGGCAACTCTTCCTGCTGCAGCAATCACCCCTTTGATTACAGCAGGACTTTTTCTATCATCCATAAGCCTTTGGCATCAGCAGCATGAGGTTCACAGCCTCACTGGTTCTGTTTTAAACTATTCTGCTGGCTACATCCCTCCTTATCACCAGCTCAGCAACGCACCCGATTGGTAATCTGCTGCTCTCTGGCTTTTCATTCATTTGGAAGCTGTTAAGCAACTGTAATTTGCTCTTTTCTGCCCAGTTTCCAGAGGAAATCTCACCTGCTTTTCTGATAGTTTGCTTTAAATTGTGAAGGCAGATCACAGTGGCAGTGATTAAAAACCAGTCAGTTCTATTGCAGGATGAGTGTGGCTAACAACAACTTGCAAAATAGGCAGCATACAGAGAAAATGTGTGTGTGTGTGTGTGTGTAGCTTTCACATGAAGAACAGTTACAGAAAGGTTGGATATTGCTGTTTGTTGAAGATACTGAACCTCTCCAAGGCTCCTGACCATTGCTTACTCAGGAAGTGGCCACCTTGTTCAGCAGCTTTGATTTTAGACACAGCTAAGCAGCCTGAGAACAGATGCTGCAGAACTGCCATTTTTCAGTGGTGACTTTCCCAGTTGTTTGCCAACACTATGGAATTCTGCTCCTTAAAAAACAGAATTAAAAGTTTTGGTTCAAGTGATGATTAAAGGATCTTACTGCTTTGAAATACTGGAAACCATGACCTGACTCCTAAGCAGTCTCCAGAGATAGGAGGAACAGGGCACAGCAAGATAAGGAGAGGAGGAACTTGATGTTATTATCTCTGATTATAGTTGTGTAGTGATTCTAACTACCTGCTAGATTTTAATCTTTCTCTTCTTTTTTTTTCCTTTTATTTTCCTCCTTCCTCCCCCTTTTTTTTCCTCTCCTTTTTCATTTTCCCCTTCTTTTCTCTTCTCTTTAGTTTTTCTCCTTTTCTCTCCCTTCCCTGCTCCCCTCCCTCCTTTTTCTCTCCCTTCCCTGCTCCCCTCCCTCCTTTTTCTCTCTCCCTTCCCTGCTCCCCTCCCTCCTTTTTCTCTCNTTTTCTCTCCCTCTTTTTTCTCTCTCCTTTTCCTGAGTCTGTGCTACTGATGCAAACACCTCAATTTCCTGAGCAAAAACTCCTAACACAGATCCTAAAAGCTACCATTTATGACAGCAGTTTATACTTTTTTTCACTTTTCTCCCTGTCCTAGGTGGCCTTCTGATCTCCTCAGCACACTTTGGAGCATATGTGTGTGGTGCTGATATAGATTACAACACAATCCATGGATTGGGTATGTTATGGTTTCTAAGCCACTGAAATGTTACTCTTTGGAATTTAAGAATCCCCATGGTAGTAGATGACACCTGGTGGATTTTAAAGCAATTTTAATCTTCACAGGATTCCTTTGATCTTGTTTATTTTTGTTTAGCAGTGTATATGTATCCTAGCTAAGCTATTCTCTTTTTTTTTTCTCTCTCTTTTTTTTTTAAGGCAGGAAATAGGTAATAAAAGAAATAATGAAAACCAAAACAAAGTTCCAAATTGGAACTACAACAGCTGTGTGCTTTCCTAGCCTGTGATGTAGGAAGCTTCTCATAACCTGTCCCAAGAAGTCTAATCCAAGTCTTGCTTCTCTGAAAAACTGCAGTGCAAATTGTTTCTGACTCACTGGACAGGATTAGGCCTGATGGATAGTGAGAACTTCTCATCAACCATAAACTGCATTCATGCTATAAAAAAAAAGATGTGACAGGCTGGGAAGTGTCCAGAGAACTGTCACAAGATCAGAGGCCTGGCAGCCCTGCCATGTAATGAAAGGCTGAGAGAACTGGTCCTGGTCAGCCTGGAGAAGAGAAGGCTGAAGGGAAACCTTATTGCCATGGCCCAGTGCATAAAGGGAGGCTACCAGAATGATGGAGACTCCCTTTGTACAAGGTCTGTCATGGAGAAGAGAAGGGTCAATAGGTGCAAGTTACTGCTGGGGAGATTCCCATTGGACTCCATAAGAAAATGTTTCTCCATGAGCACAGTCAGACACTGGAGTTATCTCCCAGGGAAGCAGTGGAGTCCCTTCATTGGACAGTTTTAAGACTCATCTTGCCAGGGTGCTGGGGCAGCTCATTGCAACTCCACTATCACTTTGAAAGTTGGAGCAGGTGATCCTTGGGGTCCCTTCCAACCTGGCATTCTGTGATTTTTATGAGTGTGTTCTGTGACTCCCTGTGTAGATGGTGCAGCAGAACTTTTCTCATGTACTTTTATTATTCCTTGATGCTTCTGAAGCTTTATTGCAAATTCTTGTGACAGTAAGTAGAATAAGGCAGGAGATAAACTCAGCTTCTGTATGTGACATTTAATTTCCTTTAAATCAAGTGACAGATGTGTGAAAGCTTTTTTACAACAGTTGTTGACTGCTTTTTGGGGTTTTTTCCATTCCATCCTCCTCCTCCTAGGCAAAGCAAGCAGAAAGAACCAGAAATGGAGAGGGCCAGATGAAAACATCAGAGCTAATCTCAGACAGTATGGGTTAGAGAAATATTACCTTGATGCACTGGTGTCTGATTCTTCAAGGCCAGTATGGAGAAAAGGGATGCTCTTTGATGCCATCATTACAGATCGTGAGTTCATTAATCCTTTTTGTTGCCTAATGACAGTGACTAAAAGATGAATGCCTGTGAACTGTTACAATGTCTTGAGTGCTCACATCTGCAGCTTCCATACAGCACAACCTGACAGCTGGAAGCAGCACTGTGGAAATTGTCTCAGCATTTGATATCTCTGTGTTTAGTTTAAGAATAGTTGTTGGGTTACAACAGCCCCATGAATGCTCCAGCCTTGGGGCAGAGTGGTTGGAAACTACCCAGCAGAAAAGGACCTGGGGGTGATGGTTGACAGCCAGCTGAAGGTGACCCAGTGTGTGCCCAGGTGGCCAAGAAGGGCAATGTCATCCTAGCTTCTTTCAGGAACAGTGTGGCCAGCAGCAGCAGGGAAGTGATGTCCCCCTGTACTCAGCACTGCTGAGGCCACATGTTGAGTACTGGGTTCAGGTTTGTCCAACAAGGACATCGAGGTGCTGGAGCAGTTCCAGAGAAGGGCAAAAAGCTGGTGAAAGGCTCTGGAGAACACAGCTGGGGTTGTTTAGCCTGGAGAAGAATCATAGAATGGTAAGGGTGGAAGGGACCTTAAGGATCATCCAGTTCCAACCTTCTGCCATAGGCAGGGACACCTCCCAGGGGAGAGCTTCTCTCAAAGGAAGTTGTAGTGAGGTAGTGGGGGGCTTGGTCTCTTCTCCCAGGTATCATAGAATGAGAGGAAATGGCCTGAAATTGTGCTAGGGAAGGTTTAGGTTGGAGATTAGGAAAAATTGCTGCCAGAGTGGCCAGGCATTGGGACAGGCTGCCCAGGGAGGTGATGGTGTCACTGTCCCTGGAGGTGTTCAAGAAGTGTGTGGATATGGCACTTTGGTACATGGCACTTTAGGACATGGTTAAAGGCCATGGTGATCTTAGGTTGATGATTGGACTTGATGATCTTAGAGGTCTTTTCCAACCAAAACAGTTTGATGGTTCTATGATTTTATAAAATGTGTAACAAAGCTGGTGATAGTACTTTCTTCCACTAGAAAGAAATAAGGCTGAAAATCATCCCTCAGAGAAGTCTCACTCAGTAAAAGCATCACTTGTTTGATGCACAGAGACTTCTTAGCAGAATGTTTCATGCTGCTGTTAGGACTTATCTGCAGAACACTGGATTTGGCCATACTCCTCTGATGGACTTCTGGAGCAGTGCTTTTTGGAATGCTTCCAAAGAGAAATTTGAATGCATTTCTGATGGACTTTACTAGAATCATAGAATGGTAAGGTTGGAAGGGACCTCAAGGATCATCTAGTCCCAACCCCCTGCCATAGGCAGGGACACCTCCCACTAGCCCAGGTCACTCAAGGCCTCGTCCAGCCTGGCCTTGAACCCCTCCAGGGAGGGAGCAGCCACAACCTCCCTGGGCAACCTGTGCCAGTGTCTCACCACCCTCACTGTAAAGAACTTTCTCCTAACATCCAGTGTCAATCTCCCCTCTGCCAGTTCAAACCCATTGCCCCTTGTCCTATCATTACAAGGCCTTGTCAATAGTTCCTCCCCAGTATTCCAGTGATTTAAAAGCATCCTCTGCCTTTTTAGAAACCTCTCTGCTTAACACCATTTCTCATGCACTAGAGGGAGCAGAAGCCAAGGGAATAAAGACCTGGATACAGCAGTTTCTGATTTCTAGTGCTGGCTTTTGCAGTGAGACATTTGTATGAATTGGGAATAGGGAGTGTGACTTCTAGTTGTGGGTTGCCTGCTTATTTTTGTTTGGCCTGCCTGGCAAGAAAACAATGCAGGACAGTAAAATGACTTAGAACTGAGTTTGCAAATGGTGTCACAACTCTTGTGTTTACAAACTGGTGATATCAGTGCTGCCCTGATGCTCAAACAAGTCTCACAAAGGCACATGTGTTGAATGTGAATCAAGTATGTTATGCTGTTAGAAATGTGTGAAAATGCCTGAGAAGAAGCCTGCAGATTGAGGGAGGTGACTCTGCCTCTCTGCTCTGCTCTGGGAAGACCTCACTTGGCAGTATGTGTGCAGCTGTGAGGCTTCTAACAGAAGGAGGACATGGACCTGATGAAGCAGGTCCAGAGGAGGGCCACAAAGATGATCAGAGGACTGGAGCACCTCTCCTGCCAGGACAGACTGAAAGAATTGGGGCTGTTCAGCCTGCAGAAGAGAAGGCTCCAAGGAGACCTTAAAGCTGCATTTCAGTATCTGTGGGGGACTTACAGGAAGGCTGGGGAGGGCCTGTTTAGAACAGCTTGGAGTGACAGGGCAAGGGCAATGGTTTGAAACTGGATCAGGGGAGATTTAGGTTGGACATCAGGAGATAGTTCTGCACAATAATAGTAGTGAAACACAGGAACAGGCTGCCCAGGGATGTGGTTGAGGCCCCATCCCAGGAGACATTCAAGATCAGACTTGATGTGGCCCTGGGCAGCCTGATCTAGTTGGAGATGTCCTTGCTGACTGAAGAGGGGTTGGACTTCTGAGGTTCCCTCCAAACCCAGTGCAATCTGTGAAGCTCTGTCTCCTCTTCCCCATCTATGTGAGTTACCACATGTGCAGTGTGTTGAGGAGAAATTCCCATTCATACAATTTTCATTTTGAACAAGGTTGGCTGAGTGCTCTAGGGGAGATGTTTGTGTGTCAAACAAAAGAGAGTGGGATTATTTGTCACATGTAGGAGATGGAAGCAGTATTGTAAAGTGGTATCATAGAATGGTTTGGGTTGGAAGGGATCTTAAAGGTTGTCTAATTCCAAACCTTCTGCCATGGGGAGGACATCTCCTACTGGACCAGGTTGCTCCAGGCCCCATCCAATCTAGTTTTGAACACTTGTAGGATTGGTGCCTCCACATCTTCTCTGGGCAAATCCATTCCAGTGCCTTTTCATGTACAAAACAGAACAACATTGCCCTTTATGTGGCAAACACTTGGGCTGCTAGAAGCCTCTGGCAACTGAAGGCCTTTGAAACTCTGCTAAAGGAACATTTCATAGAAATAGAAATCATAGAATGGTAAGGTTGGAAGGAGACCTCAAAGCTCATCCAGTTCCAACCCCCTGCCATAGGCAGGGACACCTCCCACTAGAAGAGGTCACTCAAGGCCTCATCCAACCTGGCCTTGAACACCTCCAGGGAGGGAGCAGCCACAACCTCCCTGGGCAACCTGTGCCAGTGTCTCACCACCCTCACTGTAAACAACTTCCTCCTAATATCCAGTTTCAATCTCCCCTCTGCCAGTTTAAACCCATTGCCCCTTGTCCTGTCATTGCAAGACCTTATAAGTAGTCCCTCCCCAGCCTTCCTGTAGGACCCCTTCAGATACTGGAAGGCTACTCTAAGATCTCCTGGAAGCCTTCTCTTCTGCAGGCTGCAGAGCCCCAACTCTCTCAGTCTGTCCTCATAGGAGAGCTGCTGCAGCCCTCTGAGCATCTTTGTCGCCCTCCTCTGGACTTGCTCCAACACTTCCATGTCCTTCCTGTGCTGGACCCTCCAGAACAAAAACAAATTTTGGAGCAAGAAACTTTTTACAGACCTTGAAGAACTTAACCTCATCCAACTTATATGTTGTTAAAACTTGTCATTGTTTTTTCACTCCAAGCCACAGTTTTGTGCTCTGTTGTGAGTGTATGAAATAATTGTGTGCTGTTTGGGCAGCAGCAGGCAAGGTTCTCATCTGTGCCTTTTGCATTTGCTTTGTGCAGCACCGTATGGCATCAGAGAAGCCACTCGCAGAACTGCCTCCCAAAAGGAAGCAGTGAAGTCAGCTGAAAGAAGGTAGGTAAGCTGCCTTCTCTCCTGGAGAGGAAAAGTGTCTTCAAGGAAACCAAGTCATAATAATCTTTATTATTTCTTGGTTGGCTGTCAGCAGTTAATGGTAAAAAAAGAAAAAAATGAAGATAGGAATAACAATTAAAAGCCCTTTATGTCATTTGCAAAACTTGTATGTCCCTTCCTGAAATGCTCTTGGCTTTCTTCTCCTTGCTCATTTGCACATGTTCAGATTCCAAATCCCATTTCTTGTCTCTGTGAGCCACCACTACCTTGTGTTTCCTGTTCTCAGAAAGTTCTCCTCAGTCCCTGCAAGCTACAAAATCAGTCTGAAATGGAATGCCTCTAGTTTACCTTAACCACCTCTTGGATTTCCACTGCTGCTTTCTCTCCAGTGGCTTCTGCACTGCTCAGTCTTCCTTGCCCTATGCCTTTTGCTCTAAACTGCCCTTAAGGAAAGTGCTGTGCAAAAGAACTATTCCCACCATGCTTGTGATTCTTTGGCTTCCACAAGTGCAGAAGATGACAGCCTAGAGAGCAAGCAGGGGAATTTGGGAAGTCCTCTTCCTCAGATTACATTGGGTATGGAGGGACCCTCAAAGGTCATCTTGTCCAACCCCCCTGCAGTCAGCAGGGACATCTCCAACTAGATCAGGCTGCCCAGGGCCACATCAAGTCTGATCTTGAATGTCTTCAGGGACAGGGCTTCAACCAGATCCTTGGTCAGCCTGTTTCTGTGTTTCACCACTCTCAGTGTGCAGAACTTCCTCCTGATGTCCAACCTAAATCTCCCCTGCTCCAGTTTCACATCATTGCCCTTGTCCTATCACCACAAGCCTTCTAAAAAGTCCCTCCCCAGCCTATCTTTTGGTCCCCTTCAGATATTGAAATGTAGTTAAAAGGTCTCCCTGGAGCCTTCTCTTCTGCAGGCTGAACAGCCCCAATTCTTTCAGCCTGTCCTTGTAGGAGAGGTGCTCCAGTCCTCTGATCACCATTGTGGCCTGTCTCTGGTTCAGCTCCAGCAGGTTCATGCCTCTCTTGAGAGAGGGGTCCCACACAGCACTCCAGGTGAGGTCTCTGGCCAGAGCAGAGTTGCAGGATCACCTCTGATGCCTTTCTGTCCTAGGTAGTTTTGCAAGTCTCAGATAGTGCTGTTTTGTGGTGTGGGTTTTTTTATTTGGTTAAAACTGCAGATTTCCCTTGTGCATTGTTACCCTGTTACTTTATGTTGATCTTTACACTTGTAAATTTGTTTGTTTGTTTAGCACAGAAAATCACATCTTTGTTTCATCCAATTATCATCTAAGTGACATCTTTTTTGACCTGTTGAAGTTTGCAGCAGAATACCTGGTGATGGGAGGAAGATTGGTTTACTGGCTTCCAATCTACAGGCCTGAGTATGTATCCTTGATTTCTGATGTGTGGTGTGTCAGGATGCCACTTTCTGATGTGCTTTCTTAATGGGGACAGCTGAAACTGCCACAGCACTGGGCACTTTAAGAGTAATTACAGAATGTCAGGGGCTGGAAGGTACCTCAACCGCTCATCCAATCCACCTCCCCTGCCAGAGCAGGATCACTTAGAGCAGATCACACAGGAACACATCCAGGCAGGTCTGGAATATCTCCAGAGAGGAAGACTCCACAACCCCCCTGGGCATCCTGTTCCAGTGTTCTGTCACCCTCACAGGGAAGATACTTTCTCGTCTTCCTATGTCTCAACTTCCACCCATTGCTCCTTGTGCTGTCATTGGACATCACCCAGCAGAGCCTGGCTCCAGCCTCTGGGCACTCACTTCATAATTGCTCAGACTTCAGAATTTAAAACTTCATGTGAGGAAAAGCAGATTTTTCAAATAAAGTTTATGGATGGAGGTAGATTCAAAAAGGAGCAAGCCTTCACCTGTCCTTGCAAATGCAAGGGTTGAGGTTTGAGCCTGAAAAGTGAGACTGCCAAGGTGCAGACAGATTTGTAAGGTAGTAGTAGCAAACCTCTTCTGAATAGGTGTTTCTGGCAGAGTAGCTGATAGAGATGCTTGACAAGATCCTGTAAGAGACCATTCCTGCTCTTTGGAGTTTGGCACTACTGATTCAGCTTTCTTCTGAGGAATTAAAAGCTTAAATGACCAAGAGATGGCAGTGAGAGGCAAGAAGTGTAGGGAAGCAGTCCTGGTAAGGACCAGAGAGGCCAGCAGAGACTGCAGGGTGCTGGCTGCTCAGTAGTGCAGCCTGCAATTAGACCTGGCTTTGTGCACAGCTTACTTCAGCATCTCTTAGATGATGTTTTGAGATGTGGGGAGTTTTCACTTGGATGGGATTATTTTTTTGGTGGTTTTATTTGGTTGGATTTTTGGTAGTTTTGTTTGGTTTAGCTTTTTTGTGGCTTTGGTTTGGCTCTGGCTTTTTTGGTGGCTTGGGCTTGGCTCTGGCTTTTTTGGGGGTGGGGGCTTGGGCTTTGGCTTTTTTGGTGGCTTGGGCTTGGCTCTGGCTTTTTTGGTGGCTTGAGCTTGGGCTCTGGCTGTTTTGGGGGCTTGGGCTCTGGCTGTTTTGGGGGCTTGGGCTCTGGTTGTTTTGGGGGGTTGTGCGTGGGTTGTTGAGTTTGGGGGGCTTGGGCTTGGCTTTTTGCTTTTGTTTTATTCCAGAACTGTTCCACAGTAAAGTGGGCAGTTGATGTGCAGTAGCTGTTTTCAAGTATCTTCCAGCTGTAGATGTGCTCTGAAGGTAACTTCTGCAATGCCACATGTTTCTTTGTACAGTCAAACTAAACTGGTCACAGAATCACAGAATGTTAGAGGTTGGAAGGGACCTCCAGAAATTGAGTCCCCCTCTGCCAAAAGCAGGATCACCGAGGGCAGCTCACACAGCAACACATCCAGATGGGTTTTGAAAGTCTCCAGAGAAGGAGACTCCACAACCTCTCTGGGCAGCCTGCTCCAAGGCCCCAGCACCCTCACCATGAAGAAGAGTCTACTCATGTTGAGCTGGAAGCTCCTGTGTTCTGGCTTGTACCTGTTGTTCCTTGTCCTGTCACTGGGCACCACCCAAAAGAGCCTGGCCCCTTCTTCTTGACACTGTCCTGAAAATGTGGCAGTCAAAAGGAGCCCTTTCTGTGCCATGCTTCTGTAACTGAAAAGTGCACTTTGTAGTTTGCCTTTTTTTTTCAATAATAGAATTGGTATCTTATGTTTTTTTTCTTGTCAGAATACTAAAAAACCAAACAGTGAATGCCACTGACACTATTACAGCTCATGGTTCAAGGTGGCTGCCCATGGTTAACCCTGGCAGACCCTGAGTGGTGGTGAATTCTTAGGTTTCCACATCAATGACCTCTGCTGAGTTTATTCTGTTTGTCTGTTTTGGTTGCTCATTGAACAGTGGTGGGAACACATTTCCTCAGGACAGCAGTGTAGAGGGTTTGGCTATGGCAGGGAATTGGAACTAGATGATCCTTGAGGTCCCTTCCAACCTTACCATTCTATGATTCTATGACTTCAGATAAGTATCAGCTGCACCTTCTGGTTCTGCTTCATCTGGTGTCTTGGGGAGGTCAGCTCCCTTGAGCTCCAGTTGGATTGCCTCTTGAGAAAGGGACTTTGCACAAAGTATTATGACTTGAAATGCTGGAGGCACTGTGCTAGTGCACAGCATGAGTGTAGTCATTTTATTTTCAGCTGTATGGATGAGCACAGGAACAACTACTAAGGCAAGTATGCTGGGGGAAGATCAGATAATGTCTACTGAAATGTGATATTGCTGCCCAGTGGAGAAGGAGCTGTGGGTATTGATTGACAGCCAGTGGAAAATGAGCCAGCATGTACTCAGGTAGCCCAGAAGGCCACCAGTATCCTGGCCTGGATCAAAAGTATTGTGACCAGCAGGACCAGGCAAGTGATTGTGCTCTGTACTAAGCACTGGTGAGGGCACACCTTGAGTCCTGGGTTCAGTTTTGGGCTCCTCGCTACAAGAAGGGCATTGAGGTGCTGGAGTGGGTCCAGAGAAGGGCAATGAAGCTGGTGAAGGGTCTGGGGAATAGGGCTGGGGAGGAGCAGCTGAGGTGGCTTAATCTGGAGAGGAGGATGCTGAGGGGAGACCTCATTGCTCTCTACAGCTCCCTGAAAGGAGGTTGCAGTGAGGTGGGGGTTGGTCCCTTCTAGCTAGTAACAAGTGATAAGACAGGAGGAAATGGCCTCAAGTTGCACCAGGGGAGGTTTAGGTTGTATGTTAGAAGAAAATTCTTGACTGAAAGAGTTCTGAACGATTGGCACAGGCTGCCCAAGGAGGTGGTTGAATCCTCATTGCTGGAGGTGTCTCATAGCTGCAGAAATGTGGTGCTGAGGGACATGGCACCAGCCTTGGTAGAGCTAGAGAATGGTTGCACTGGATGATCTTCAAGGTCTTCTCCAATCAAAACAATTCTGTGATCCTATGTTGTGTCACTAAATATCCCTTTGGCAACCCCTGCCATCAGGCTGCTGTGTTATTTCATAGAATCATAGAATGGTAAGGTTGGAAGGGACCTCAAGGATCATCTAGTTCCAACCCCCTGCCATAGGCAGGGACACCTCCCACTAGCACAGGTCACTCAAGGCCTCGTCCAACCTGGCCTTGAACACCTCCAGGGAGGGAGCAGCCACAACCTCCCTGGGCAACCTGTGCCAGTGTCTCACCACCCTCACTGCAAAGAACTTCCTCCTAACATCCAGTCTAAATCTTCCCTCTGCCAGTTTAAACCCATTGCCCCTTGTCCTGTCATTGCAAGACCTTGTAAATAGTCCCTCCCCAGCCTTCCTGTAGGTCCCCTTCAGATACTGGAAGGCTACTCTAAGGTCTCCTGGAAGCCTTCTCTTCGAGGTCTCTTTGAGATCCTTGTTTTTATGACCTTAAAACAAAAGAAGACTGAAGTGGATGTCTGCTGAAACCACTGCCCCTGTCCCTCTGACTCAATGTCTTGAGCTTTACCTGAAAGAATGCAGAACTATTTGCATTAATGCTAGCAGACAGGACTTGCAGCAGTGATATGATCTCTCCCTCTGCAAGATAGCATCTCCCTCCAAAGTTTACTCTTCCAATCTGACACTGAAATCATTGTTGAGTCTGAATTCTTTTAATTCCTTTGTGCTTAGCTTTTATATGGTTATGAAGAGCAACTTTGAGGATGATGTGGCTGAGAGCCTACCTTTGAAAAAGCAAGAGGTAGTTTGGTGCTGGATGGATCAAAAATCTCATGTAATTGGAAAAAAAAAACCAAAACAAACAAACAACAAAACAGCTGAGGATTAATTTGATTCTCCATTTTTAGCTTTGTTCCATTCCCCGCAGTCCTATCACTACCTGACAGCCTAAAAAGTCCCTCCCCAGCTTCCTTCAGATACTGAAAGGTCACAATAAGGTCACCTGGGAGCCTTCTCCTCTCCAGACTGAACAGCTCCAACTCCCTCAGTCTCTCCTCATAGCAGAGCAGCTCCAGCCCTCTGATCATCTTCATGGCCCTTCTCTGGACACCTTCCAGCACATCCACATCCTTCTTGTCCCCGGGGCTCCAGAACTGGCTGCATTACTCCAGGTGGGGTCTCGCAGTGCAAAATAGAGGGGGAGGATCACTTCCCTCACCCTGCTGCCCACACTTCTCTTGCTGCAGCCCAGGATCTGGTTGGTTTTCTGGGCTGCAAGAGCACAGTGACAATGTAGAATTGAATTTTAATGGTCTCCATTTGAGGAGCCAGAGTTAAGTCTCTCTTTCCTGCAGCTTTTTAGATGTTGACTGTGAAAAACTATTTATTTTTTTTTTAGCTCATAGTTCTGTTTGGTTAAGTTGCTACACCTGACTGGCTGAGATGTTTTCTGCTTGAAACTATTAAGACAGGCCTGTGTGCATATATTAATGTTGTGTCAGGACACACAGAAAACATCAGGGTTGGGGGGGGTCTCTTTACTGTGGCATTTTATGTCACAAGATGATTGGAATATGTGATGGAAAATCTCCACAGCACCAATAGCCAAATGCCTTTGATCGGATTTAAATGTGGATTCAGCTTCCTGGTGAAAGCCATTTGGTGAGGAATCTGGGTGAATTTTGTTTCAGGTGCAAGTGTTTGACTTGCTGAGCTTACAGCTTTATGAATGTTTATTTCTCCCAGATACACAGAAGACATCATTCCTCGCCACCCCTGCCTGAGACTTGTCAGCAACTGTGAGCAGATGCTTTCCAGCCACACATCAAGGCGCCTGATAACCATGGAGAAGGTGAAGGAATTCAAGGTGAGCTTCAGTTCTCAGTTCCATTGTGTGAAATGGTAGCTGTTACATTCATCAACAGTTTGTTCTGCTCAGCACTGGATCCTTATTTCTGTCAATTGGATCCTTATTTCTGTCACTCTTGGGGATTTTTTTATGTTGAGAGTTTGAGCTTTTGTAAAACTGGCACACATCTCTTTAAAATACATTAGTCAGTGATTTAAGGGACTGCTCTTTTCCTTTTTATCTTAGTTTTTAATCCTGAGCAAGGTGCTTAAGAGTGTGAAATAGGTCTTTGAGCTTCTGGTTACCTGTGGGAGCTGACTATGCTTTTCTTGGAGAGCTGAATGCTGCACTATCCACGGAGGAGCCTGAGTCCCCCACTGATCCCAAAGCATCATTTGGTGCTCAAGTAAATACCAAATGCCTTTGAGAGTCTTGCAGTACAGATAAACTATAATCAGTTCTGTTATTTCAGTTCCAGAGAGGTCATCTTTTAGCTTCTGAAGTAATATTGCAGCTAGGACATAAGGACAGCAAAGCACATTGGCTTTTGTTGTTGTTTTGGGGCATGCTGAGCACTTCTGCCAAAGCAGTGGGACCAGAGAAAGTTGCATTCAGGTCTCCTTTCTGTGCCTGCCTGGTGGTGTTAAATCAGATGCTAAGCAAATGTGAAGCAGATTCCTAATGAAAGCACAGGTAAACGGTGAGCAAGTAGTTTTAGTATGCTCCTTGTCAGTTGGAAAGAGCTATTTTAGGTGACAGGAGATGCAGTCAGGCTGCTTTGTCTGCATGGTGCTTGCTCTAATACCACAGCAGGGCTTCAGTCCTGTGTTCATAATGCTAAAGATGACTCAGATTGTCAAGCAACAGCTGCATTTTGTTTTTTTAAAGGCTGATAGCCAGAGCTGCCAACTTCACCACCAGTGAACCAGGAGGGTAAACTGTGAAAGTGTTTGACATGTGTGTCTCAGGGTATTCATGGAGGTTTTTTACAGGAGTTTTATTACTGCCAGTGCTGTAGGGTAACATGTGCTGACTTAAAAATAACATACCTGCCCCTCTGTGGATAGACTTGCATCATTTGTTATTCTTGCTCTGTGCATCACCTGTTCTTCAGGACATGCTTTGACAGGTTCATGTCTGGAAATGCTTAACTGCAAGCACCTAAGTCTTATTGGCAGGCTTACTGCTTAGATGAAGTGGTGCAGGTGCTTACACTCAGGACTCCAGATGTCCTTTAGATAATTTAAAGATACCAGAACCCATGTGCTGTTTCTGGTGAAGCTAAATGTATCCAAATAAGTACATACTTACTCCTTAGCTAGTGAGTGCTTGGTTTAGCTACTCAGATGCTGAAGAACAGGAGACTAAAATATCCCCACCTCAGTGTCCCTTACCTAGGATATGCTTTTTTTTTTCCTGTCTTGTGGCTTTAAAGCCATAAGAATGATCAGAAGCCTGGCAGCCCTGCTGTGTAAGGGAAGGCTGAGAGAGCTGAGCCTGTTCAGCCTGGACAGGAGAAGGTTTAGGAGAGCCCTTATTGCCATGGCCCAGTATATGAAAGGTGGCTACCAGGATGGTGTAGACTCCCTTTGTACAAGGAGTGCCTGGGAGAAGAGAAGGGTTAATAGGTACAAGTTACTGCTGGGGAGATTCCCATTGGACTCCATAAGAAAATGTTTCTCCATGAGCACAGTCAGACGCTGGAGTTCTCTCCCAAGGGAAGCAGTGGAGTCCCTTCATTGGACAGTTTTAAGACTTATCTTGCCAGGGTGCTGGGGCAGCTCATTGCAACTCCACCATCACCTAGAAAGGTTGGAGCAGGTGATCTTTGGGATCCCTATCAACCTGGCATTCTGTGAAGATGTTAAATAACCTTTGAGTTAGAATACTTCTGCCTTGCCAGGTGTGATGTTAAAATGCAATAGTTGGAGCTTTGACCATTTATCTTTTCCTCAAGTGAAAGGGTGGAATTCTCTGAATACACAAACATTCCTCTGTCCAGACAGTCCCTGTCTGCTTTGCTAAACTGCTTTGTAACAGGCACTCATAAATGGCTTTTAATTCAGCTTAGTGTAGTACTCACAAGCAGCTAAGAAGTTTTACAAGTCATGTAAGTGCCATTAGGCAGTCCTTTGTCTCCCCAGTGTTTGCCACCAGTAATGACTTGCAGATTTCAGAGCAGATTCAATTTTGCTGTTAACTCTAAACTCTGAATGGGAGATGAGTTCAGTCAAGTTAGTGAATGTGAAATTGGTGGTGTGGTTTGATTGGGCTTGTAATAACCAGGAGACCAAAGTGAATGTTAAAAGTGTCTAGTTGAAGTATTGGTCTATCATAACTAGTCCTAGGCAGGAAGATCATAAATAGTGGATGAAAACCCTCACAAAAGGTGGTATGGAACTCACTGTCTGGTAAGCATCCAGTCTGTTCTGTTTCAGTTTATGATGAAATTGTGCCAACTGGAAACAGAGTTGATGTGAGAAGGCTTTTCCAGCATGTGCACAACAGCAGCAGGAGAGTTTGGTTTTTAACATTTAAGGGTTTTTTTTTTTGAACAGCCATGGTGGTCATTAGTAACCCCCTCTTCCTCCTCTCCAATCTAAAGTTCTGGTGGTGATAATCAAAGTGAATAAAAGCAGCTGTTGTAGGGGGCAGCTAGCAGTAGCCAGCTGGCCACTTCCAGCCTTCTAAAACTCTGAAGGCAGAAAAACTGGAGAGGAGTAAAACAGGAAGTAATCCAAGGTGAGAGCTTATTAGCCTGCTGTAGGACTTTTATTCTGTGGACATCAGTGTCCCTTCTTCTGGTATGAAATGGATCTGGATCCTCCCTTTCTCTCTAAGCAAGAAATAAAACTGTCTTAATTGATGTTGCAGCAGGCAGGACTGTTTGTGAGTCTGTCCTCAGTGAACTGTGAAGGGAGGGGGCTTTTGAGCAGTAAAAACACCACTTGGGCTCTCCAAAGGCTGGAGGCATTGGTATGTAAGGGCAGAAATACAATGGGGTGGGAGAAGGATTCATGTTGTGATGTTTGTCAACTGTAATCTAGTAGGAGCCCAGCCTTCTGCCTCAGGTCAGAGGAGACTTGAATCAATTCTTCCATACCTTCCATTGTGCCAATTTGCCTTTCAAAAGACTTAAACAGTTATGTAGGGCTGAAAGGTCTCAGTCTGTGCAGCCTGCATCTCAATTTTCATAATAATTTTTTATTCAAATGCCAAGTAAGTGGTTCATCAGCAGGGAAACTGGAGTATAAAGATACATGGCATTATTGCCACAAGGGTTGTTGGTTGATCTGGTGATCAACTAGCTGTTTTCAGAAGGGGTGGGCTTACTAACTGTTTCATTTGGTGTTCCCTTTCTTTACAAGGTTATGTCTAGCTTTCTGTTTCCTGAGGCTGGTTCTTTTTCCCCATGTGGGATTATTTCAGCTGGTGCTGAATTAGTTGCTTCATTCCTCTGCTGGCTGTCTCACAGAAATACATGGCACTTATTTGGCTGCTAAATGCTACCTAGTTCTGAAGATTCTGTTTAGGACTTCTTAAAAATCATTGGAGGAGAGGTAGGTGATTGAGAAGAGAGACCTAGAAGTGATGCAGCAAGCTGAAACAGAACACTTGACTGAAGGAGGAACTCATCTAACTGCCCATGAAAGGGCTCTGGAGCATCAGGCGTACAAATCTACCACACTGAATGGGTCCAGCATTTCCAGGCCATAAGGTGACTCCAGAGTTACTACTGGTGTAGAATTTTCCCTACTGAATTTAGTAGTGCCTGTTCATGGCTATGACCCTGTTGTTCCTGATTTGGAAACTGCTCTGTGGTGTTTATAGCTGTGTAACAACATTGGTGCAAGTGGTTTGTGTAGCTCCTGCCCAGCACCAGATGTAGAGTGGTAATAAGCTGTGATAAGGCTAGGAATATTTCCTTTAAACAAGAACTGGATGTGGATAATTCCCTGGGGCTGAAGTGAGGCATGCTAGACTTCATCACTTAATAATATCAGTTGATATGTGCCAAGATTTAAAGAAAAACAAAGCTTTCTGGTTATCTTTAAGCTTCCTCATCTTTCTTCCTCACTACAAGAAGGACATTGAGGTGCTGGAGTGTGTCCAGAGAAGGACAACAAAGCAGGGGAAGGATCTGGAGAACAGGGCTGGAGAGCAGCAGCTGAGGAAAATGAGGGTGTATAGTCTGGAGAAGAGGAGGCTGAGGGGAGACCTCATTGCTCTCTACAGCTCCAGGAAGGGGGGTTGGAGTGAGGTGGGCTTGGTCTCTTCTCCCTAGCAACAAATAATAGGATGAGAGGAAATGGCTTCAAGCTATACCAGGGGAGGTTTAGGTTATATGATAGAAGAAATTTCTTCCCAAAGACTGGCACAGGCTGCCCAGGGAGGTGGTTGAATCCCCATCCCTAGAGGTGTTTCAGAGCTGCAGAGATGGGGTGCCGAGGGACATGGTTTAGCCACCAGCCTTGGTAGAGTTAGAGAATGGTTTGGCTTGATGATCTTAAAGGTCTTTTCCAACCAAAATGATTCTGTAATTTCTTGGAGATCTGTAACACTTTTTTTTTTTTATTGTCTTCAGAACAAATAAGTGCTGAGGTGCAATGATTCCGTCCCTGGAAGTTTTTAAGGCCAGGCTGGATGTGGCTCTGGGCAACCTGATCTAGTGGAATGTGTCCCTGCCTGTGGCAGGGCAGTTGGGACTGGATGATCCTTGAGGTCCCTTCTAACCCTGACAATTCTATGATTTGCATGGCTCTTGACAAAGCCTTCATCTGCAAAGTGGATTCTGTTGTGGAGTGAAGCACTAAACCTGTTTCCATTTGGTGAGTGCAGATGCTCCTCTTACAGCTGTATTTAGCTTGAAGTTTGGTCTCTTACATATCATATTCTCTCTTTGCCCTAGCCAGCCTGGGGGTAGAGGGGGTTAGTTCCTTTCCTCCTTCCTCCTTTCACCCTGAATCAGCATTTTGTTACTTAAGGACTCAAGATGAATGGCATACAGATGTGTGACCTCTTAGAGGTTGTGGGGATTCATTTTTATGTTAAAGTACTGTTGACCCATATATCATCCTTCAGGGTCAAACGTCCCATCCATTTCTCAAAACAAGCAAATTATGTAGAATTATGGTTTAAATGCATCCCAGAGGCATAAAAGATGTATTCTGTGCTTAGGTCAAAGAAGGATTTCTGACTTCCAAATTTGGAGGAAGAGAATTTGCTCTTTTTTCTCAGAGTGGTCCTGTAAGAAAAGTGGGGAAGTGGGTGCAGGCTGGGTGTGAGAGGAGCATGCCTCAAATCCCCTTCTTTCCCATCTGTCTATAGTAATTTATTTGTCCATGGACATGCTGAAGTCCTGATGATTATCAGCCTAGAATGCTCTTGGAGATGGCACCAAACTGTGTGGCACAGTCAACTTGCTAGAGGGCAGGGATCCATCCAGAGAGACCTGCACAGGCTGGAGAGGTGTGCCCANTGCATGTGAATGAAAGGCAAGAGCTATGCCATGTCTGCAGTGGGTTTACTCAGGTCATTTTCTCCTGCTGTTGCCCAGCAGTGCAGTATCTAAACAGAGTTCATTTGCTGCTGCTGGGGTGTGTGCCTTCCCCGGTAGATACCCACAGGGCACCTCATGCTTAGCAAGTTAATTTAAGGCAGTGCCATTGCCCTGGGACAGCAGAGAGCTACTGCGTAGGGATACTCACTGTGCCCAGAAGAGGGCACTTGGACGTGCGCGCCAGCGCCGTGCTGCTGAGAACGCTTTTGTTTGACTCCTGCGGAAGGCACATTGAGACATCCAGAGCTAGGGGAGGTGTTGATTTTGTTAGATGAAAGCCTGGAAAGACGCCAGCATAGCTGAAGGAGGAGATGTGCTACATCCTTGCACCGTGATGCTTTTGTAGTATGAAAAGAGCAGCTGAAACCTCCTCCCCTGTGCCTGCTGTTAGTGCTGAAGCAGTGCACAGTAACTTTGTTGTCAAATATGAACAAATCAATCTGAACTGCAGAAGGACCCAGGAGTCCTGTTGGACTACATGTTATCCATGGGGCAGCAATGTGCCCCTGTGGCCAAGAAGGCCAGTGGCATCCTGGGGTGCATTAAGAAGTGTGTGGCCATCAGATCGAGGGAGGTTCTCCTCCCCCTCTGCTCTTCCCTGGTGAGGCCCCACCTGGGATATTGCATTCAGTTCTGGGCTCCCCAGTTCAAGAGGGACAGGGATCTGCTGGAGAGAGTTCAACAGAGGGCTACAAGGAGACTGGAGTACTGCCTGATGAGGAAAGGCTGTCTATAAATATCTGAGGGCTGGGGGTCAGGGACAGCCTCTGCTCACTTGTGCCTTGGAATAGGACAAGAGGCAATGGATGGAAACTGCAGCACAGGAGGTTCCGCCTCAACACGAGGAAGAACTTCTTTACTGTGAAGGTCACAGAGCACTGCAACAGGCTGCCCAGAGGGGTTGTGGAGTCTCTTTGGAGACTTTCAAGCCCTGTCTGGACGTGTTTCTGTGCCACCTGCACTAGATTCTGCTTGCTGCTTGCACAGTCTAATGCTTGTCTTTTGATGCCATGCAGGATCAAGAGCAGAACTCTTACTTGTCGGACGGTCAATATTTGCCATACAGGGGACACAATTCTTTCCGGGAGAAGTATTTCAGTGGTGTGACAAAGAGGATTGCCAAGGAAGAAAAAGACAATCAGAAGTAAAATACAATATAAACAGATGCCCAAAAAACAAACCAAACCAGAAGAATGAAGATGGTGTTTCTTTGTCAGGACATCTGGATGTGAACATTCATTTGGATGCTTCAGGAAAATACATCCTGCTTTTAATTTCAAACCAAGATGAAACCCACAGCGCAGGTTGACAGCAGTTCTTTTCAATTAGCTTTGTTTAGAGCAGATTTTATTGTACAAGCTTTTGGAGTCTCATTTAATTTATACTTGTCCTTTCAAGTCCTAATGATGATTGACTGAAAACCATTATTATTGTTCTTTCACCATTTAATGTTTACCAAAGAAAAAAGAAAAAGAGTAGTAGTACTATTTGGCTTCTTAAACTGTGAACATCTGGCTGCTCTAGCAACACATGGTGGTGAGCAAGGATCACTTATTAAGGAGGTAATTTTATTTTGTTTTGTGTTTTCTTTTTGAAAGTGGTATGCAATAAACCAAAAGATTGTTGTGAGGGTTTGGGGTTTTGTTTGTTTTGTTGTTTTTTGGGTTTTTTTCAATTGTTGCATGCAATAATTGCTTGTCTGAGTTCCAGTTGCTCTGGCTGAGGCCAGGAGTGTTTAAAGCAAACAAAACCATCCAGGGATGAAGGCGCATGTGCACGTACACCGACAGAGGTGGGGGGGACAAAAAAGCCCCTCTGTGACCTGACAAACTCTGGAGAGCCTGTTAAGTCCTCTGAAGCCTGTCCACATCTGAAGCTCATCTGTACCTTGGATTTGTTTTTGCATTCCTAAAACTTGAGTCTTGGTCAAGCCAACTGTCTGCAGTTTTTGGTTCAGAAACCGATAGAGCAACAACAGCAGAAAATCACTAATGGTTCCCTAATGATATTGAGCCTAATCAAATCTTTGATATTGCCCTTTAACAAACACAGCTTCAAACTTTGCTGAATCCACACCGTGTCCATCATGACAGTACCTCCTTGGAAAACCTCTAAGCCCATTAATTTGAGATGTTAATGGCTCTGCTCAGTTTGGTGGTCAAATATTCTTCTGCAGGGCCTTGGTGAACAAGGAGAATGGCCAGGCAGAGAGGGACCTGGGGGTACTGTTTGACAGATGGCCCAACGTGAGCTAGCAGTGTGCCTAGGTGGCCAAGAAGGCCAATGGAATCCTGGCCTGGATCAGCAATAGCGTGGCCAGCAGGACCAGGGAAGTCCTGTACTCAGCACTGGTTAGGTCACACCTGGAGGGCTGTGTCCAGTTCTGGGCTCAATTTAAGAAAGATGTTGAGGTGCTTGAAGGTGTCCAGAGAAGGGCAGCAAGGCTGGTGAGGGTCCTGGACCACAGCCCTGTGAGGAGAGGCTGAGGGAGCTGGGGGTGTGCAGCCTGCAGAAAAGGAGGCTCAGGGCAGCAGACCTCATTGCTCTCTGCAGCTACCTGAAGGGAGGTTGTAGCCAGGTGGGGTTGGGCTCTGCTCCCAGGGACAGAACAAGAGGACACAGCCTCAAGCTGTGCCAGGGCAGGTTCAGGCTGGGTGTTAAGAAGTTCTTCATGGAGAGATTGGCATTGGAATGGGCTGCCCGGGGAGGTGGTAGAGTCACTGTCCCTGGAGATGTTTAAAAGCAGACTGGATGAGGCACCTGGTGCCAGGATTTAGCTGATGAGAAGGTGTTAGGTGATAGGTTGGACTCGATGATCCTAGAGGTCTTTTCCAGCCTGGTTAGTTCTGTGATTCTGTGTCTGCTTGCTCCAGCTGGAGGGAGCCTTGCTTCTCAACTTGCTTCAAGTTGCTGCTGTGGTTGTGTTGTAGCCTTTGTAGATGATAATGTCTGAGTGCTCTCCAAAACATCAGTGCTAGCTAGGAAGGCACGAGTCACTGTGTACATCTGATAGGCTTCATCAGCTGCAATTGCTCTTCTGTGCGCTGTGGTCCTCAGCTGCAGCAGGGAGAGCTCACATCCTCAGTGACAACTTCGCCTGACCTTCTGGATCTCATCTGTGGTGCATTAGGAAGTTCTGAAATAGTGATTTATTTTCTGTGTTTCCATTATAAATCACTCTGTTTTGAGACTTTTAATGTCTGCCCTGTAATAGTTGTTCTGGGCTAAACTTGGAGCGAGATCAAAGCTCAGAACATTTTTCAAGAGCAGAATTTGAATTGATCACTTTCAAATACTCCATCAAAAACTTACTGCTTCTGAAAACCTGACTTCAGTGGTAGCCTCACAGTTTGGCATTCAGCTTTTATTTCTTTGCAAACTAAAGTTGCTTGCTGTTCCTCATAGGCAAGGAATGTTTCTAGATGGATTTATGATGCATTTCTAAGTTCATTTTCACAAAAGTTACATAGGCAGGAGCGAAATGGTTATACAAGATGTAAGGTAGTGGCAAATCTGGCTCTGTCTCTTCAAAGAGAATGATTTAGATTATTTCTCCTCTGCCTGGTCCAACTTTTTGTCTGTTCAGCAGTGGTGGTGTGGCCTCTGTTTAGCAGTTCATCCATAACATTACTGGAGAACACTGCTCTGAGCAGAAACTCTCGGTGCGTTTGGGGTACTGCATCGACTCCTGCTCATCAAAAACAGTTGAGAATTGAAATCAGATGTTCGGCCTCTGCTGTTCCCCAACTTTAAAGCTGTCACTTGGAAATATTTCTGATCTTTTTTTTTTTTTTCTTCTCTAGCCTCCTGTAGACACAGGCTTGCAAAGAGGAGGTGTTTTTAGCCATAGAGCTGCACTGGCTCCAGCAGAGGGCTGGGAGCAGGGCGAGGGCTCCTTTCGGCAGGGTTTGGCGATTGGTGGCCGCGGTTTCTGGCCAGACCTTTCAGTCTCTGTCTGTGAGGTTCCAGTTTCTCCTCCCTGGCAGGAGGGTCAGTTCATGAGCCCACACTGAACTCATGCTGTTGTCATCCTGTCCTTTGGGGTGGTTTGTGCCATTTTCCAGCTTTGCCAGAGCAGCGTTGTTTTTGGAGCGCTTTGTTGCGCTGCAGCAGATGGGGTGGAGGGAGGAGCGGAGAGCGGCTGTGAAGTCGTTTGGGTGGAGGCAGTTTCTTGCTGTAGGGAGCCATTTGTTGAGGCAACAAAGGGAAAGAGCCCTCTCATCCCACAGAATCCCTCTTTCTGCCTGCCAGGCTTCCCACAGATCTTTGGGAAAAGGAAGTGGAGCAGTAGTGGAAATGGATTTTCTCCGCTTTAACTGTGCGCTCTTCCTGCTGTCTCCCTAATACTTCATTTAATTCATGACCAATTTGGACAGGTTGGCAGAGGGTCAAGGTTTGATGAGGTCTTGTGGCTGACAGGGAGCTACCAGTGTTGTTGAAAGTAGGCAGAGGTATAGAAGAAAAGACCTGGTTAATCTCTTCTAGGGAGAAGGTTATCACATTATGATGTGAGTTTAACTCTCATCAGACATCAGAGAACCTGTGTGGAACCAACTCCTGCAGATAAAAAGTCTAACCACTATTCTCTGATGCTGCTGTGACACCCACTGCTGGTCCTGCTCCTTCTTGATCTCCTCTTTAAAACAAAGAGACCCAAATCTTTTTAATTTCTTATTTGTTACTTAAAATGAGATGGATTTTGCCTTTTAGCTGCCCATTGATAGGAGGGAGATGCTGCCTTTACTGCCACTCTTCCAAACTTGGGCAACAAGGCCTCAAGTTCCACCAGGAAAGGTTTAGGTTGGATTTGAGAAGAAACTTCTTCACTGGATGGACTCTCAAAGAGTGGAACAGACTGCCCATGGAGATGGTTGAATCTCCATCCTTGGAGGTGTTTCAAAGAGGCAGAGATATGATTCTGAGGGACATGGTTTAGCACCAGCCTGGGTAGAGTTAGAGAGTGGTTGGACTCTATGATCCTAAAGGTCTNAATGCTTCCTTCTCTAAGGTTCTGTCCCATATGATGAGATGTCCTGGAGTGATGGCTGAGCATGAGTGTCTAGGTGAGAGTTGTTCCTGCCCATGATGTGGAGGTTGGAGTNGACTCAGTGAGGTGCCCAGGAGATGCACTGCAGATTCCTGACAACCCACAGCAGACACAGGAGGCTTTGACCCTGCATGCCAGGTTTGACAAGGAGTATTTCGAGCACAACAGGACAGAAAGAGGACATTTTGCTTGCTTTAAAATTCCCAAATTTCTTAAAATTCAATTTTCAAGTGCTGGAAAGAGACTGTTTTATACAAAGATATGATGATTGCCCATGATGATCCAAAATTTCTGTTGCTTTACTTAAAATTGGTTAAAATAAAATATTATCCTTTCCAAAGATGTCAAACCAGCATGGTGTTATCCCTGTTTTAATTTCATTTTAAAATTAAGGTTTTGTTGGGTTTTGTTTTTTTNCCAGCCATTCTCTGACTCTATGTTCAGTGGCACAACTGGACAGCTCAGTGTGTTTGCTTTATCCTGAAACTGATAGAAGAGATTTCCACTTAAGCCTGGGAATGATGCTGCTGGTTGCATTTTGGAAGCAAGACTAATCCTTTTCCTTGGTCTGTCTTTTTTTTTGNGCCACTTGCTGTCTAAAATTGTAATTTAAAACTTGTCCTTCATGGATTTATTCTAATATAATTTTTTTCCCACTAATTAAGTGCAAGATAAGAGGTTGTGTCGCTGTATGTGATGGGGTAAATATTTAATTCTAATCAAATGCACAACTCCTGGCTAAATCTCATTCATCACAGAATCAAGCAGGTTGGAAGAGACCTCCAAGCTCATCCAGTCCAAGCTAGCACCCAGCCCTATGCCAATTAACCAGACCATGGCACTAAGTGCCCCATCCAGGCTTTTCTTGAACTCCTCCAGGGATGGGGACTCCACCACCTCTCTGGGCAGCCCATTCCAATGCCAATCACTCTCTCTGGCAAGAACTTCCTCCTAACATCCAGCCTAGACCTCCCCTGGCACAACTTGAGACTGTGTCCCCTTGTTCTGTTGCTGGTTGGCTGGCAGCAGAGCCCAACCCCAGCTGGCTACAGCCTCCCTTCAGGTAGCTGTAGAGAGCAATGAGGTCTGCCCTGAGCCTCCTCTTCTGCAGGCTGCACACCCCCAGCTCCCTCAGCCTCTCCTCACAGGGCTGTGCTCCAGGCCTCTCACCAGCTTCATCATAATGCTTCCTTCTCTAAGGTTCTGTCCCATATGATGAGATGTCCTGGAGTGATGGCTGAGCATGAGTGTCTAGGTGAGAGTTGTTCCTGCCCATGATGTGGAGGTTGGAGTAGATGATCTCTAAGGTCCCTTCTACCAGCCATTCTCTGACTCTATGTTCAGTGGCACAACTGGACAGCTCAGTGTGTTTGCTTTATCCTGAAACTGATAGAAGAGATTTCCACTTAAGCCTGGGAATGATGCTGCTGGTTGCATTTTGGAAGCAAGACTAATCCTTTTCCTTGGTCTGTCTTTTTTTTTGTCCTGTTGAATGCAGCACTAGGAGATGTTCAAGTAGGTGATTTCAGTGCAGGATAGATGTAACTAAGAAAGTTCTCAGCAAGTAGTAGAGAAAGTTCATAAAATGTTATGATGTTTTTGCTAGAGCTGAAGCACAGCTATGTGGAGAGACTCCTGTGAGTAGTTGGATCTGCTCAATTGGAAGGATAGGTCCTTACACACAGGCAGTCTTCTCCCCTGAGCTGTGCTTTGTGTGAATGTGTGTGATGGGGACAGTCTTCTGTCAGTGGTACCCAGTGACAGGACAAGAGGTAACAGGCACAAACCTGTCCATAAGTTCCATCTATCCATGTAGAGGAACTTCTTTATGCTGAGGGTGATGGAGCACTGCAACAGGGTGCCCAGAGAGGGAGTGGAGTCTCCTTCTCTGGAGACCTTCAAAACCTACCTGGACATATGTCCTTGTGTTGGAGGACTCCAGGTCTGGACACAGTACTCCAGGTGAGGTGTTGACCTGCTGGTCTCATGCCATGTCCTGCTCTCCATGGTTTGCACCAGGAGCTGAGACAGAGGTCTGTGTGCACATCTGGGTGGTTAGTGGCATGCAGCTTCTTCAGCAGCATGGTGACTCTGCTCAGATGTGTAGCTGAAAAGCAGCTAGTTTGGAGAGTGCTCACAGCAACCCCATGCAGCCCTACAGGCCTGGAGAGCAGCCAAGCAGAGAGGGACCTGAGGGTACTGGTCAACAGCTGAACATGAGCCAGCAGTGTGCCCAGGAGGCCAAGAAGGCCAATGGTATCCTGGCCTGGATCAGGAGCAGTGTGGCCAGCAGGGCCAGGGGAGTCCTTCTGCCCCTGTGCTCAGCACTGGTCAGGCCACACCTTGAGTGCTGTGTCCAGTTCTGGGCGCTCAGTTTAAGAAAGATGCTGAGATGCTTGAATGTATGCAGAGAAGGGCAGCAAGGCTGGTGAGGGGCCTGGAGCTCAGCCCTGTGAGGAGAGGCTGAGGGAGCTGGGGGTGTGCAGCCTGCACAAGAGGAGGCTCAGGGCAGACCTCATTGCTCTCTGCAGCTACCTGAAGGGAGGTTGTAGCCAGGTGAGGTTGGGCTCTGCTGCCAGGCACCCAGGGACAGAACAAGAGGACACAGCCTCAAGCTGTGCCAGGGCAGGTTCAGGCTGGATGTTAGGAAGAAGTTATTCACAGAGAGGTTGGTGTTGGAATGGGCTGTCTGGGGAGGTGGTGGAGTCCCCATTCCTGGAGGTGTTTAAGAGGAGGCTGGACCTAGTCCTTCCTAGAAAAAGCTTGTCCTAGTTGTTTGCTGAAGACCAAACCATGGCACTTAGTGCCAGGGTTTAGTTGATTAGAAAGTGTTAGGTGATAGCTTGGACTCAATGATCTCAGAGGTCTTCTCCAGCCTGGTTAATTCTGTGATTCTGTGAATCTGCCTGTGCATGCTGGGTGACTGTGCACAAGCACCCGAGCCCTGCCTGCTCTGTTCTGCCTCCCCTTCTGGTGTTCCCCAGAGGGACCTGACAAGCTGCAGGCTCAGCTTTGCTGCAGGGAATGTCCTGCCAACAAACTGCACAGGCTCCATGCTGCTGGGGCCAGGGGAGCAGGACCTCTCTGCTCTCTTTTCCCCAGCTGCTTTGCCTCTTTAGAAAGCAAAGAAAATTTCCACCCCGGTAAGAAATTAATTTTATAATAACCACAAAGTAGCATTTTCAGCCTTATATAAAGATGTCAAAGGAGACAATTTCTTAATTAAACATAGATTTTCCTTTTGGTTTGTTTTATTCTACTAGAAAAGCAAACCCAAACAAGTTTGCTCCAAGAACTGTTTTATACCACCTCCCTCCTTTCTCTTTTTGTAATTGTATTTTTATATGCTTGGCAGAATTAATGATGAAAATCTTTCCAGCTGAGACTTTGCCAGAATCCCTTTCTGAAGCTCCTACTAATTTGGATTAAAACTGGATGGATGAAAGCCTCAGACAGCAGATCCTGGCAGCAGATTTGCTGAGGCCCCACAGCATTTACTTTTCCAACTGTTCTTATCTTCTGAGGAAAAAAAAAAAGAGAGANGAGCAGGGCTGGGTCGCAGGGTGGGCAGAGCCGGGTCGCAGCGTGGGCAAGGCCGGGTGGCAGCGTGGGCAGTTTTCTGAGCACTGTCTCATACCAAGGAGGTGCACACAACCAGTGTGGGGTTTTAGGGAGAGCTGCCAGGCTGGGCTGGCTCTGTTCAGGATGGCAGAGGTGGCTCCTCAAGCCTGTTGTGCAGGGAGGGGAAGGCCCCAAGCTTCCTGAGTCCCAGCTGCTGGTGCTCACCTTGCTTGCACTGTGTTTTCTTATGGCCCAGGCTTCCTGGAGCCAGCAGCTGTGAGCTCTCCTGCTGCCACAAACAGCTACATGAATTGGACAGATCAATCTCTGGCAAGTGGCTGTGTTCCTTCCTCTCCTTCCTCTCACCAGGAGAGTCTCCTAGAACTTGTGAGCTTACCAAGACCTTCCTCTCTTCACATGCACGCTGAGACAAAGGCAGTGCTCCCATCACAGGCTCTGCCATGGAGCACTGGCACCTCTTTGCGTGGGCTTGCCAGAGGGTGCCCTCTCCATCAGTACAGCCTCTCCAGGTGTGAGGCTGCAGCTCAGAGGGCATCCAACAGCTGCTTGTGAGCACACTGGCTTAGATGCCAGTGCTTACCAAAGGGCATGGCAGGAGCTGCTTGCTGCAGGAGCTCTGGATGCTTTGCTTACCTGGTTGGAGGTGGTGGTCTGTCCAGCAGCTGTGAGCAGACAGGTGCCACAACTTGCCTCCTTGCTGCTTCCAAGGAACAGGGGAACTGCACAGTGACTGAGCTCCTCTTTCCTTCTCAGGAAGCAGAGGTAGGGATGAATGTAGCCTCAAGGAAGCATAATGAGGCAAGTGAAATGTCCCAGCTGAAGCCCAGCCTCCTTCAGTCAGGAGAGGCAGCACTGGGCTTTATTTTCAGCCATCCTACTGCATATTTCCATACCAAATGTGCACAATCTGTGAGCAAGAAGTACTTCCTTGCCACCTTTGCAAGTGCATTTTGAGTTCTGTAACAGCAAGTGGATTTTTTCTACTCAGAGAATCATTAAGGCTGGGGAAAAAACCCTCTTAGACCATCAGGTTCAACCATCAACCCGACACCATTCAACCATGACCCCAGGCACCATGTCCACAGGTTTCTTGAATACCTCCAGGGATGGTGACTCCCCCACCTCCCTGGGCAGCCTCTTCCAATGTTTGACCAACCTTAAACCTTCCTTGGTGCAACTTGAGGCCATTCCTTCTCACCTTATCACTTGTTACAGACTATATGAACTGCTTGGTACTATGAGCAGCACTGAAAATGGATTTGTCAGTGGTTGTTATTTTTTTTCTGGACAATTTAAACTGGCAGAGGGGAGATTGAAACTGGATGTTAGGAAGAAGCTTTTTACAGTGAGGGTGGTGAGACACTGGCACAGGTTGCCCGGGGAGTTTGTGGAGCACAGCAGCACAGAATGTGATCAAAGATCACATTCTGTGCTGCTGTGCTCCACAACCTCCCTGGAGATGTTCAGNAAAGAGAGAGAGAAAAAAGAAAAGGGAGAAATAAGCAAATATAATTTTGTAATTACACAGTTATTAGCACTCTGCCTGCTTGTGCCCTTCCTGGGCTGGGGCAGTGGATGCCTGCCTGAGTGCAGGCTGTGGAGCACAGAGCCAGGGGCTTCCCTTGCTGTGCAGGACCTCTGGCCTGCAGGGTGGGCAGGGCTGGGGTTGCAGGGTGGGCAAGGCTGGGTTGCAGGGTGGGCAGCGCCGGGTCGCAGCGTGGGCAGGGCTGGGTCGC
>WBNM01029926.1:80943-94896 GCA_013399055.1 Ramphastos sulfuratus
ATCAATCTCTGGCAAGTGGCTGTGTTCCTTCCTCTCCTTCCTCTCACCAGGAGAGTCTCCTAGAACTTGTGAGCTTACCAAGACCTTCCTCTCTTCACATGCACGCTGAGACAAAGGCAGTGCTCCCATCACAGGCTCTGCCATGGAGCACTGGCACCTCTTTGCGTGGGCTTGCCAGAGGGTGCCCTCTCCATCAGTACAGCCTCTCCAGGTGTGAGGCTGCAGCTCAGAGGGCATCCAACAGCTGCTTGTGAGCACACTGGCTTAGATGCCAGTGCTTACCAAAGGGCATGGCAGGAGCTGCTTGCTGCAGGAGCTCTGGATGCTTTGCTTACCTGGTTGGAGGTGGTGGTCTGTCCAGCAGCTGTGAGCAGACAGGTGCCACAACTTGCCTCCTTGCTGCTTCCAAGGAACAGGGGAACTGCACAGTGACTGAGCTCCTCTTTCCTTCTCAGGAAGCAGAGGTAGGGATGAATGTAGCCTCAAGGAAGCATAATGAGGCAAGTGAAATGTCCCAGCTGAAGCCCAGCCTCCTTCAGTCAGGAGAGGCAGCACTGGGCTTTATTTTCAGCCATCCTACTGCATATTTCCATACCAAATGTGCACAATCTGTGAGCAAGAAGTACTTCCTTGCCACCTTTGCAAGTGCATTTTGAGTTCTGTAACAGCAAGTGGATTTTTTCTACTCAGAGAATCATTAAGGCTGGGGAAAAAACCCTCTTAGACCATCAGGTTCAACCATCAACCCGACACCATTCAACCATGACCCCAGGCACCATGTCCACAGGTTTCTTGAATACCTCCAGGGATGGTGACTCCCCCACCTCCCTGGGCAGCCTCTTCCAATGTTTGACCAACCTTAAACCTTCCTTGGTGCAACTTGAGGCCATTCCTTCTCACCTTATCACTTGTTACAGACTATATGAACTGCTTGGTACTATGAGCAGCACTGAAAATGGATTTGTCAGTGGTTGTTATTTTTTTTCTGGACAATTTAAACTGGCAGAGGGGAGATTGAAACTGGATGTTAGGAAGAAGCTTTTTACAGTGAGGGTGGTGAGACACTGGCACAGGTTGCCCGGGGAGTTTGTGGAGCACAGCAGCACAGAATGTGATCAAAGATCACATTCTGTGCTGCTGTGCTCCACAACCTCCCTGGAGATGTTCAGGACCAGGTTGGATGAGGCCTTGAGCAACCTGTTGTAGTGGGAGGTGTCCCTGCCTATGGCAGGGGGTTGGAACTGGCTGAGCTTTGAGCTCCCTTCCAACCTAAACCATTCTATGATTGGTATGGTCTTCAAGTAAAACTTCAAAGGTTGTAATCTGCACAACTGGTTTCATTCAAACTGGTTTTGTCATTTGTGAGGAAGGTTCTCTTTATCTGATACCAAGCTGCAGCAAACAGACCTAGGAAACTAAGAGAATCAATCCCTTGGTGCAGCAGTTATCTTCAAAGCTTGTCTGAAAGCTTTCTTCCACAAAACATCCAACTGTGTTAGGGTTTCCAAGGCAAAACTGAGTGCTTGTGATTGCTCATGGCAAGCAAATGGAATTTATCTAGGAAGCACTGCTAGTTCTTGAGCACCAGTGATGCTGGGACTAAAATAGACTCACAGAATTTCATTAAAAGTTGGTTAAGTAATTGGTGCTTATCACTGCCCATCAAATGCCTGCCTTATTTAACTCAGTGTTGTGCTGAAATACTCAGAGGCACAAGAGCAACATTTAATTTTTAAGAAAGCTTTATCTTGTTCAGGGCAGACCTTCACAGGAGTCATATGAGAATGGAGATGTCATTTAAAACTCCCTGTTCTTCCATGTCACCTTCAGGCATGTTTTGCCAGATCTGAAATCTAGAGCAGTGTTGACACTATTCTCTCACTCCAGAGAGAATGGACCATTCAGATCCTCCTCCATCACTCAGCACAGCTGTGACAAGGTGAAGAGAAAAACATCACAACATTTCAGAGAGTCTGTCTTAGCCTTCTTCACAGGATGCAACACATCAGCACAAAGAGAGGGGATGGGCTGCTGAGGTGACCTCCAGCACATGCCTGGAAGATTATTTTCAGAGTTTGTTCTTCTAGAAATGAATTCCCACTCTCTGATGATGGATGGTTTCAGACTTAAAGGTAAGAAGCTGGACTATCAGATTACTGGCTACCAGATATGGACAACTGATCATGCTGGCTGTCCCAGCAGCCTATGATTTTTATGTCTGTGCTTAACTCCACCTTTCTAACCTTCACTGCCACAGATGGATCCTAGACAGCCTCTTCCTAGATGAAAGCAGAATAGTGGATGCCAGAGATGGAAAAATACCTAATGGTCCATTCCCTTAGAGCTGCCAAACAGACTCCATCTGAAAAAGTGCAGGCAAATAACCTCCATGGCAATCTTTCCCAATGAAGTATTACATCCTCTTTGTAGCCTGGGCAGAGAGCTGGAAGCCCAACCACTTCTTGGCTTAAGGTTTTGCCAGGCTCTAAGCTTGGTACCCAGAGCCTCTGTTTTGGTACCAGTTGCCTTTTGCTTTATAGATTTGAAGCCATCTGGAAAGCTGGTTAGGGCTGGTTTTAGAGTGTCCTACTAATCTGCTGTGTTAATAACTAAGTTCTGAAGAAGAGGGTAAAGACTGCCTGTTGAATCACAAAAGAACCTCCTTGGTTCTTGGAAGAGACCTTGGAAAACACCTCCAAGATCATTGAGTCTAATACCACCGTGGCCATTAAGTACCCAGTCCCACAGGCTGCTTTATTTACAACTCAAAGGATAAGTGTACTAACTTTCAGCAGTCCCTGCCCTTGCTGTAGGATGCCTTTGTGGCTGCAGTGGCTGAATGGGCTTCACTTTGACTTGCTGTCAAAATAGACCTGTTCTGAGGTGGTCAAAAGAGAGCCTCAAAATGATCCCTCTCTGCTGGCTGTCCTGTCAGATACATAACTGCAGAGCTGCTTAGGAGTTTGTTCAGAACTGACCTCCAGATGGGATTTAATAAACCAGGGATTTCAGCAGTGGCTGGGAGGGGGAGAGATGTTTGTGTCAACCTGGACCCTGCAGAAGGAACTAAAATGCCTCCTTTAGGTTATTGAACCTGGAATGGGCAAAAGGCCCTGCAGACACTGAGGGTTTAATTTGGATTCAATTGCTTGTACTTTTTTTTCAGGCTTTTAAAGGAGGGGGGAAAAAAATAAAGAATGAACTATAAAACCAAATGTATACCTCCAGAGATTTAAACTGTCCAATTTCCAGTGACATGCTTTAATTCTCCTCCCACTTAGTAATTCCACATTGGCCCACGTCCGTCGAGTAAGGAAGGGCAAATCCCAAGTGATGGTTCTTACACTGAGCTGGAAGCCATGGGATCTCACAGCATCCATAACCTCATTAATTGTAGTTGTGTGTGCACATTTTAAAAAGTCCTGAAGGCTCTAATTAATGCTTTGGAGGTGATCCAGAGGAAGGCTTCAGTCCATGCAGTTTTGTGTGTGCTTAGGTGCTTAGCCAGCCTGAGAGATTATTACAGGTGAGGAGTTACTGATGACAAAGCTTTTCCATTCCTTTGCCTGTTCCTCCCCCTCTCCCTTCCTCACATCATTACTCAGATTTCAGTTAGTTCAGGTGCTCCTTCTTACATAAATATCTCCATGAAGGAAAAGAAAAATAGAGCAAACAACAAAACCCAGGATGGAAAAAAAAAAAACCCTGGGTTTGTATTCTGAAGGTCCCAAGTCTTTGTTTCAGCTGGTCCTTGTGAGAAAAGAGGTCCTGCTGAGGCAGGCTTTGAGGTGAGGCTTGGAGTCCCCTCTTGGCACCTGCCTAGGCTGGCAGTTGGAGGGGAAAGAGATCTGTCCCCAAGTGTCACAGGCCAAGACAGACACCCATTGTCCTCACTGTGCTGGGAAGCCAGCACTGATGTGTTGAGCTGCTTTGTTTGGTGCTGATGAAACCTGTTCTGTTGAAGCAGGACATTATGCCCTGAGGTACAGGGCTTGGAAGGACCCAAATGTGCCATTGGGTCCAAACCTGTGTGCTTCATGTCAGTTGAACCACCTACCCCTCTGTGGGTGAGGGAGTGACCAATCATAGAATCATAGAATGGTAAGGTTGGAAGGGACCTCAAGGATCATCCAGCTCCAACCCCCTGCCACAGGCAGGGACAGCTCCCACTAGTACAGGTTACTCAAGGCCTCATCCAGCCTGGCCTTGAACACCTCCAGGGAGGTTGTGGAGCACAGAATCACCCAAGGTGATCTGTGATCACCTTGGGTGATTCTGTGCTCCACAACCTCCCTGGCCAACCTGTGCCAGTGTCTCACCACCCTCACTGCAAACAACTTCCTCCTAACATCCAGTTTCAATCTCCCCTCTGCCACTTCAAACCCATTGCCCCTGGTCCTGTCATTGCAAGACCTTGTCAATAGTCCCTCCCCAGCCTTCCTGTAGCCCCCTTCAGATACTGGAAGGCTACTCTAAGGTCTCCTCGAAGCCTTCTCTTCTATTTAATTCTACTTGCAGGGAAAGAAATAGGAAAGGTGCAAAATGGGAGGCCCATTCATGTAGTTCCAGCTCCATTTCTGGTGCAGCTAAGACCCTGGGAGAAGTTGATCTGTCTATTTTGAGGTGATTTCTTCTCCCCCTTCTTAATCTGGCTTTGAAAGCCACATGGCAGAGAGCAGGCAGATCCATAACATCTTTGAATGCTTTGGATATGGGTAGCACATGAGTCTCTGGACATTTCTGTCCCACTCTTTGTTGGATAAAAGGGTGAGCAGTGAGGGAGGAAATCTTTGGCAGTTGATCCAATAACTTTGCAAAACCCTGGCTTAATCTTTTAATCAAACAATTTGATGCAAAGTGTTGATAACTAAAAATGCCTTCCTGCCTGCCCCAGTAGGTGCTGCCAACCTGTAAAAACTGGTGGCTGAAGGATTGGCTCCCACTGCTGTCTCCAGCAGGCAGTGATGCTTGCCAGCAGCCCCTCTGGGAAGCCATGAGGATGTTTGAAGCAAGGTGGAGTCATTTGAGCAGCCACCTCTGGATGCTGTCAAAGCTCTGTGGACCCCAAGCTGAGTAGCAGAGATGAGAGAGCAGAGCTGTGGCCCCTCACAAGCACTTTTCCAGGAAATTTCTGCATTTGAGCTTCAGCTGGACAAAGCAGGTATGTGACTGAGGTGCTGCCTTACCAGGAACTGGGAAGCAAATCCAGTGTTTGCTGAATCATAGAGTCATTTAGGTTGGGAAAGACCTTCAGGATGATTGAATCCATTAACTCTGCCAAGTCCACCACTAAGCCATATCCCCAAGCACCACATCTGCACAGCTTTTAAATACCAGGAATGGTAGCTCAACCACCTCCCTGGCCTGTGCCAGTGCCTGACAACCCTTTCAGTGGAAAAAAAAATAAATTCCTAATGTTCAGCTTAAAGCTTCCCTGGTGCTGCTTGAGGCTATTCCCTCTTAGAATCATAGAATGGTAAGGTTGGAAGGAGACCTCAAGGATCATCTAGTTCCAACCCCCTGCCATAGGCAGGGACACCTCCCACTAGCACAGGTCACTCAAGGCCTCATCCAACCTGACCTTGAACACCTCCAGGGAGGGAGCAGCCACAACCTCCCTGGGCAACTCTTCTTCTGTCACTGGTTACAAAGGCAGGAAGGGATGTCAGGAGGATGAGAGCAGTGGTGTCCAGTGGCAGGACAAGAGGTAGCAGGCACAAACCTGAACGTTGGAAGCCCCATATAAACCTGAGGAGGAGCTTCTTTACTTTGAGGGTAGCAGAGCACTGGGACAGGCTGCCCAGAGGGGTGGTGGAGTCTCCATCTCTGAAGACTTTCCAAACCCACTTGGGTGTCACAGTCCTGTGCAACCTGATGTAGGAGAACGGTGGTTGGAGCAGATGATCATCAGAGGTCCCTTCCAACCCCTATCATTCTGTGAGTCTGTCAGAGCAGTTCTAGAGCAGGAGAAAAAGTTCTTTTTCCTATATTTTCCCTGGGGAGGCGATGGTCCTAATCCTGGAGAAAGGGATGGAGAATCCTTCCATGGTTACATCTTGAAGGAGTGAGTGTTGACTAACACTTGGCATGCTCTTGTCCTTAAGCTGTGACTGCAGGATCTGAATGAGGTCACCCCTCAGGCTCCTCTTCTCCAAGCTAAAGACCCCCAGCACCCCCAGTCTCTCCTCCTAAGGAATCTGTGACATTCTCTGTTGTCATTCAGCTTGCTGCTGTTGCTGGTGTTTTAAGGTGGACCATTCTCAGTTTCTCCTCTTGAATTCACTTTGCATAGTCAGTGGGGGAGGAGGAAGTGAACCTGATTTGATGTGGGTACTTGCATGTGATGTGCAGCAGTCAGGACCAAGTCCTTGGCCCCAGATCAAGCAGCATGGAGATTGAAGCAGGTTTCTTGTCTTTGTGGAGCATGATCTAGCTGTGGAGATCCTGAATGCAGTATGGGGAGAGGAGAAAAGTCTCTTTTAGTGACAAAGAATTAACTGGGCTTGTGTACTTACTTTCAGGAGGAGACTCAAGACTGAGCAGAGAGAGATTTTGGCTGTGTCTGTGGCCCTATTCTGCCCTGTGGTTTCTCCAGGCCAGTGTAAATCACCTCATACTCAGTCTGCTGGCTTCTAGGAATACAGTTCTAAGGCACCTAACTCTCCTTGGGAGTTGTATCTTGACTGCCTAATTCCTGACTGAGGGGTCTGCTAGGCAACAGGAAATCTGCAAATTAAAACATTGCAACATCTAAGTCCCTGGCTGTACCCCAGCTTTGCTGGAGGACCTGTTTTCATCTGCTTCCCTCTGAAAAATAGACTCAGATGTATATCCTTTCTCTTGCATCATTTAAATGGTTTCTCATGTTTCCCACCCGCTGTTGTTTTTATTACCCACATACAGTCACTTTGCTGCTCCTTGTGTGCATTGTAGTGCAGCCAGTAGCACTCTTGTTTCTTGATCCCCCCCCCCCCCCCCCAAAATGTGTGGTTTAAGGTCCTACATTAGGAAAAGTTGGTTAAAGTTAAGTGGGCTTAGCCCTCCAGCTTCTGCTGTTTTGTGGTAGGAGCTGGAGCAGCTCATTTACCCATTGCAGAGATGGACTTTTCCTCCTGATCCACTGGGCTGGGTCACTTCTCAGCCCCAGCCCTGCTGTTTTGGCCTTATAAAGAGGTAGGAAGGGACTCTAGTCAGAGTGGCTTGCTGACAGCATTAAGCATCTTCACTTCTCCCATTTACTGACTGCTTTATGAATCCAAGAAGTATTTTCTCTGCCTTCCCCCACAGCATGAGCCCACAGCTCACTAACAGCAATGCAAACCTGGTGTCAAGAGAGGGCTTCTGAGAGGACAGAGTAATCCATGGTCCCGTGGCTGAAACAGAATTACAGAATCACAGCATGTCAGGGGCTGGAAAGGACCTCCAAAGCTCAGCCAGTCCAAGCCCTGACAGAGCAGCATCACCCAGAGCAGATCACACAGAACACATCCAGGCAGCTCTTGAATATCTCCAGAGAGGGAGACTCCACAACCCCCCTGGGCAGCCTGTGCCAGGCTTCTGTCACCCTCACAGGGAAAAAAATCCTCCTCATGTTTAAATGAAACTTCCTATGCCTCAGCTTCCACTCATTGCCCCTTGTGCTGTCAGTGGGCATCACCCAGCAGAGCCTGGCTCCAGCCTCTGCCACTCACCTTTACATCTTTATAACCATTGCTGAGGTCACCTCTCAGTGTCCTCCTCTCCCAGCAACACAGCCCCAGCTCCCTCAGGCTCTCCTCCTAACAGAGCTGTTCCATTCCCTTCAGCATCTTTGTGGCTCTGTGCTGGACTCTCTCAGGCAGTTCCATGTCCCTCTTGAACTGGGGGGCCCAGAACTGGACACAGTACTCCAGATGTGGCCTCAGCAGGGCAGAGCAGAGGGGCAGGAGAACCTCTCTCGACTTGCTAGCCACAGCCCCGTCTAAAACACCCCAGAATGGCATTGCCCCTCCTGGCCACCAGAGCACATTGCTGGCTCATGGTCACCCTCCCATCACCTAGGACCCTCAAACCCTTTTACCCTTCACTGCTCTCCAGCAGGTCATTCCCAGGCTATACTGATCCCTGGGGTTGTTCTTTCCCAGGTGCCAGACTCTACACTTGCCCTTGTTAAATTCCATTTAGCTCTCCCTGTCCAACCTCCAGCCTGTCCCAGTCTGGCTGAATGGCAGCACAGCCTTCTGCTGTGGCAGCCACTGCACCCAGTTTGGTGTCATAGAAGTACATAGATGGAGGTGTCAACTCCTCTAGTTCATGCCCAGGTGCTCAGGGAGCCCATGTGCTCAGGGAGCCCATGCAGTGTTTTTGGAAATCCAGAGTAGATCTACCCAATATTTTTTTTTTTTTTCTCCACTGAAGAATAGGTCTAATGTTGAAGTAAATTTGAGGGTATTGATGCTTGGAAGATTCTGAAGCTCTTTGTGGCTCCCAAATTTAATTGCCAGGCAGACTGTGTCTATTCCTCTCCACCCTTTTTGGGGGGAAGAGAAGTTTTGTTGTTTTTTTTTCCTTCCCAGAAGCAGAGGAAGGTGTCTTGTCCATGAGTGACACTCAAAGGCAACCTTTGGAAACCCCACAGCATGGTGGGGACTGGAAGAGTTTTGTGTTTAAATGCATAAACCAACAAAAAAATGAGCTGCAGTTTTTATTCCTGAGGATAATTTTCAGTGTGGCCTGAAGTGTGTGTGCCTTCTGCTCTTACTTGCTTTCTCTGCCCCCAGGAACAGCACAATGGTCAGCACTAACCAAGCTTTTCTGCAGAAATGTGAGGGTGAATCACTGAGACTCTCTCCAGATTTCTGACACATTGCTCTGAAGACCTTTCATCAGCCTTCTATCAGCCTTCCAAGCCTGCATTTTAAGAAACAATGAAAACCCTACCAGAAAAATCACTGTTGATGTGTAGGATTTGTTGGTACTGGGCTATTGAAAACCTGGAGTGGAAGCAGAGCATCCTGGCTTGAAGGTCTTCAGTCATCTGCTGCACAGAGACTCAATATTCAAAGACTGGCTGGGTCATTGTGCACCCCCAATGGGCAGGTAAGGCAGGTCCCACAGGATAGGCATTTAGGCAATTCCAGCTCTATCTGCTTACCCAGGCTGTGGGGCACCTGGTTTGAAGCCCCTCCTTTGCCAGGAACCAGGGCTGGTTAACCATGTTATAGGAGAAGAGGCTTAGAAAGCTTTGTGGTTGGAGACTTCAGGCTCCCCACTGAAGCTGGCACCTTTGGGGTCCAGTAGGATGGTAAGGTTGGAAGGGAGCTCAAAGCTCAGCCAGTTCCAACCCCCTGCCACAGGCAGGGACACCTCCCACTAGAACAGGTCACTCAAGGCCTCGTCCAACCTGGCCTTGAACACTTTCAGGGAGGTGGTGGAGCACAGAAGCACAGAATGTGATCTTTGATCACATTCTGNTTCTTTCATTCACATCAAGCAGAAGAGTTTGCATGAGAGGGAGTGCTCTGCAGAATGGTGGAAGACCGTTTTGCAGAGGTAGGATGTTAGAAGGGGAGGAGAAATTGAGCCAAAAGGCCCAACATTGTGCAAGAGGAAGGTGAACCATACCTGCTTATGCTAAGTATGTGCAAGCAGTGCAGTGCTTAGTGCTGCAGTGTTTCAGCTCTTGCCTGCAAAGAAAGCCAATGGCAGCCTGGCTTGAATTAGAAATGCTGTGTCCAGCAGGAGCAGGGAGGGGATTGTCTCCTGGAAGCCTTCTCTTCCCCAGGCTGCAGAGCCCCAACTCTCTCAGCCTGTCCTTACAGCAGAGCTGCTGCAGCCTCTGGTGAGGCCACACCTTGAGTGTTGTGTTCAGTTTTGGGCACCTCATTGCACAAAGGATGTGGAGGTGCTGGAGCCACTGCAGAGGAGGCCAAGGAAGCTGGGGAAGGGCCTGGAGAAGCAATCTGATGAGGACCAACTGAGGGAGCTGGGGATGGTTAGTGTGAAACAGAGGAGGCTGAGGGCAGAGTTTGTTGCTGTCTACAGCTACCTGAAAGGACATTGTGGAGAGGCTGCTGCTGGGCTCTGCTCACAGGTAAACAGTGATAGAACAAGAGGGAATGGCCTCAAGCTGCCACTGCGTAGGTTTAGACTGGACATTAGGAAACCTTTTTTCCCAGCAGGAGTGTTCAGGGACTGGAATGAGCTGCCCAGGGAGGTGCTGGAGTCACCAACCCCCTGGATGTGTTTAAAAGTCATTTGGATGTGGTGCTTGGGGATATGGTTTGGGGTGCACTTTGTAGAGCAGGGCTATGGGTTGGACTTGGTGATCCTGAGGGCCTTTGCCAACTGGAATGTTTCAGTGATTCTGTGTAGCTGGGAGACAGATACATTCAGCGTTTGGAAGGACTTGTCCTGAGTCACAGGAATAAAAACTTGTTTACAGCACACAAGGTGAGATTTACTGAGCGCTGCCACTATTAATAGTATCAACCTGTGTAACCACTTCCTTACAGCTCCTGACAGCTCCCTGGCCCAAGCTGAGTCCTGGACTGTGGTCAAGGATGTTGTGCATGGTGTAGTAGCAGCATTGCCTCAGATGATTCCTGAGTGCACCTCTCCTTTTGTTCCTTCCTTTTTTCTTTCTCTCTTTTGCTTATTCCCACTCTGCTTCTTCCCCATCTTCTCTGGCTGCACAGCAGCCAAACTTCTGGGCTGTGTGTTTGCAGTAATCACTGCTCCTGGGGCCAGCCATGACACCCTAAAGGAAGGTGAGTGTTGGGTCCCCACTTGGGTGGCATCAGGAGTGTCCCTAAGAGGAAGGCATTGGAATGTGCTGCGCAGGGAGGTGGTGGGGTCACCAACCCTGGGTGTGTTTAAAGGTTGTTTGGATGTGGTGCTTGGGGATATGATTTAGGAGTGAGTGTTGTAGAGTAGAGATATAGGTTGGACTTGGTGATCCTGAAAGTCTTTTCCAATGGGAGTACTTCTGTGATTCTGTGATTCCCAGCCACTGGCTCTCCAGGCCCAGAGATGCCTGAGAACAGGTCTTATAAGGAGTGACTGAGGGAACTGAGGTTTACTCTGGAGGAGTCTGAGAGGAGACCTCATTTCTCTCTGCAACTCCCTGAAAAAACGTTGGAGCCAGGTGGGGGTTGGGCTCTTCTCCCTGTTAACAAGTGATAGGATGAGGGCATTGAGCCCACCATCAGTATGTTTGCAGAGGGCACCAAGTTGGGCACATGTGTCAATCTGTTAGAGGGCAGGAGGGCTCTGCAGAGGGACCTGGACAGGCTGCACAGATGGGCACAGTCGAGTGCCATGAGATTTAACAATTCCAACTGCCAGGTTCTGCACTTCGGCCACAACAACCCCAAGCAGTGCTACAGGCTGGGAACAGAGTGGCTGGAGAGCAGCCAGGCAGAGAGGGACCTGGGGGTGCTGTTTTAGGGCTAAACATGAGCCAGCAGTGTGCTCAGGAGGCCAAGAAAGCCAATGGCATCCTGGTCTGTATCAGGAATAGTTTGGCAGCAGGAGCAGGGCAGTCCTTCTGCCCCTGTGCTCAGCACTGGTCAGGGCACACCTGGAGTGCTGTGTCCAGTTCTGGGCCCCTCAGTTCAAGAGAGATGTTGAGGGACTGGAAGGTGTCCAGAGCAGGGCAGCAAGGCTGGTGAGGGGCCTGGAGCACAGCCCTGTGAGGAGAGGCTGAGGGAGCTGGGGGTGTGCAGCCTGCACAAGAGGAGGCTCAGGGCAGACCTCATTGCTCTCTACAACTACCTGAAGGGAGGTTGTAGCCAGGTGAGGTTGGGCTCTNCTGAGCAATCCTCCCTCTGTGCACCAGATCCTGCAGAAATCAACTCCACAGCCTACAGTTTGCTGGGAGAGACTAATGATGAGCAGGATGGGTGCTGGAGTGTGTCCAGAGAAGGGCCATGAGGATGATCAGAGGGCTGGAGCACCTCTGCTGCAGAGACAGACTGAGAGAGTTGGGGCTGAAGAGGAGAAGGCTCTGAGGAGACCTCATTGTGGCCTTCCAGTATCTGAAGGGGGCTACAGGAATGCTGGGGAGGGACTTTTTAAGGATGTTGAGTAGTGATAGGACTGGGAGGAATGGAGCAAAACTAGAAATGGGTAGATTCAGATAGGATGTTAGGAAGAAATTCTTCCCCATGAGGGTGGTGAGACCCTGGAACAGGTTGCCCAGGGAGGTGGTGGGAGCCGCATCCCTGGAAGTTCTTAAGGCCAGGCTGGATGTGGCTCTGGACAGCCTGATCTAGTGTGAGGTGTCCCTGCCCATGGCAGGGGGGTTGGAGCTGGATGAGGTCCTTTCCAGCCCTGACAATTCTATGATTTTATGAAAGGGTTTATACTAAGCCAGTCTATGAACTGCCTCTTCCACCTACTGCCTATTCCATATGGAAAACTTAGGGGGTGGGTGTCAGGAGGGTGGCACCAATCTTTTCAGTAAAAGGGCAAGGGATGACAGGCACAGACCTGGACATAAGAAATCCCATCCAAACATGAGGAGGAACTTCTTTAATTTAAAGGTGACAGAACCCTGGTACAGGCTGCCTGGAGAAATGGTGGAGTCTCCATCTCCAGAGACATTCAAAACCCACCTGGACATGTTCCTGTGTGACCTTCTGCAGGTGAACCTCCCTTGGAAAGGAATCTGGACTCCAGAGGGCCCTTCCAACCCCTTACCATTCTGTGACTCTGATGTAGCTGACCAGTTGGTTCTTCTAACACCAAACACCAGCTCAGTGGTTGTTTAGAAAAGAATTTTTAACATTTGGTTTATTTTTCTGTGTGATTCTGTGTGGATAAGTTACCCAGGGAGATGGTGGAGTCACCATCCCTGGAGGCATTCCTGTATGGACATGGAGCAATCACCATGGTGCTGTTGGGTTGGTGGTTGGACTTGATGATCTTAGAAGGCTTTTCCAGCTGAAATATTGCTATGTGTTTAAAGGTGGTTTGGATGTGGTGCTTGGGGCTATGGTTTAAGGTGATGCTTGTAGAGCAGGGTTCTAGGTTGGGCTCAGTGATCCTGAGGGGCTTTGCCAACCTGCATGGTTCTGTGTTTCTGAGTCCATACTCTTTGGGAGCAGCAGCTGCAGCTTCCTGTGGTAGTTTTGCTTTTAGCTTTCTGTCAGTGCAATGAGGAAAGAAAAGCTGGAGGAGTGTTTCTGAATCACAGCATTGATTTTTTTTTTTTTTTTTAGGCTGGATGTCATCTGTGTGTCAAAACTGAAATCTTTCTCTGTGACAGGGATCTATGCACTGGACACATCTGAAAGCCTTAGAATCCAAAACAATACCAAAATGGTTTAAATGTGTATTTAGTCAAATATACTTGCAATAATGCAGAATGTGTCTTGCAACCACTTCTGCTTTGATTTCAAAACAGCTAACTTTTGTTTTCCATCTGAAACCACACACCATTGTAGTTGGGCAACTTTCTCCCAGGGTGGGATGGAAAGGAGCCATGGAAGTGTAAAAATCCCTCTGCAACCTCCTGTGGAATGTCTGATAAAGGAAAACCCAAACCTTGGCAGTTTTAGAAGCCTCTGCTGGCAGCAGTGGCAGCAGTGACACCTGGGGGGGGGCCACCCCAGCCCAAACCCAGGAGCTGGGGACGTGTCCCTGGAAGCTGCTGTCTCTTGAGTCACTGCAGCAGCTGAGCTGGGGCTAAATTGGAAACAGAAATACTGATTGCCATGTCACCCGGATCCTCTGCTTCCAGCCAAGTGGCAGATGGAAAAAAAAAAGCTACCAGATGTTCTGGTGTTATTAATATTGTTATTATTGTTATTATAAATAATATTCCACACTGGCTGGCTTGCACTCCTGCCACATCTGGAGCACACATGCTTGGGAGGAGAGCCACAGCAGCCTCTTGTTCCTCCCTCCACCCCCCCTTTCTCTGCACACCTGTAGAAGAGGCTGAGTGGACCAGACCCTGCTCCAGACAGA
>WBNM01029928.1:0-12267 GCA_013399055.1 Ramphastos sulfuratus
TGCATCCCTTTTCAGTCAAAATGTGCTAAATTATTAAAGATTTGCTTTTTAAACTGCCTCAATTAAACTAGCTCATTTTCCTCAACCCTAGGGATCCCAAACATACTTCACTCAAAGTAATATTAGACATTTTAAACAGCTTATTCAAGCAATCTGACTTGTTTCACCTGAATTGTACAAAGGAGCGTTATCAGCAAAATGGCAAAAGCTTGTGTCCAACAGGTGGGGAACAACTGGCAAATGGTGATGCTCTCAGAGGAAACAGCTGTTTGCAGAATACACATGCTGTGCCCCTATTTCACTTGTCCTTACATCCTAGTAAAGGAATATGGGTCTGTGTATGCTGAAATGTCAACTACTTCCCTGCTCTGGCAGGGAGGGTTGGACTAGATAATCTTTTGAGGTCCCTTCCAGCTCCTGACATTCTGTGATTCTGTGATTCTGTAATATACAGATAAAAATAATACAATTAATAAATCTAAAAAATGACATTTATCTTCTGTGACTTAGTATTCTAAAAGTTTTCTACCTCACCTAAATTGGCTGGCTAGTGCATAGCACCCAAAGACAAGCATAAGTTTAATTCCTTTATTCAGACTTTGATTAGCTAATTAAGTCACACCATCTGCTTTCATTACCATTACCTCCTGCAATTTTCACCTCTCAATATGCCCAAAGGAGATGACTAATTGCCTAGTTCACAGAATCACAGAATCTCAGAATGTTAGGGGCTGGAAGGGACCTCAAAAGATCATCTAGTCCAACCCCCCTGCCAGAGCAGGGGAGTAGTTGACATTTCACCACACACAGACCCATATTCCTTTACTAGGATGTAAGGACAAGTGAAATAGGGGCACAGACAGTTCTGATCATCTATACCAGGTCACACAGGAATGCATCCTGGCAGGTTTTGAATATCTCCAGAAAAGGAGACTCTGCAACTTGCCTGGGTGGCCTATTCAGGGGTTCTGTCACCCTCTGTAATAAAATGATTCAAAATTAATAATTATATTAATTTTGATATCCAGGCAGAGATTGTTAATAACTATGAAAACTGTTTATTAACATTAAATCTCACCACAAAACTTATANTGCCCATGTTAGGTGAAGCTTGGGCTTTTGTCCCCTTTCCTGTGGCCACCACCCCCAGCACAGAAGGAGGGGGAGCAGGGGAGCATGCCTGGGCAAGCCAGGACATGTACAAGCCCACCTTGGCCTTTTAGGCCTACTACGACACCCTCACAGTGAAAAAAATTCCTCCTCATGTTTACATGGAACTTCCTGTGCCTCAACTTCCACCCATTGGCCCTTGTCCTGTCATTGGGCATCACCGAGCAGAGCCTGCCTCCATCCTCCTGCCACTGACCCTTTACATATTTATAAACATCAGTGAGGTCACCCCTCAGTCTCCTCTTCTCCAAACTAAAGAGCCCCAGCTCCCTCAGTCTCTCCTTGTAAGACAGATGTTCCATTCCCTTAATCATCTTTGTGGGTCTGTGCTGGACTCTCTCAAGCAGTTCTATGTCCCTCTTAAACTGGAGGGCCCAGGACTGGACACAGTACTCCAGGTGCAGTCTCACCAGGGCAAAGTAGAGGAGCAGGAGAACCTCTCTCTACCTGCTAGCCACACCCCTTCTAATACATCCCAGAATGGCATTGGCCCTCCTGGCCACAAGATCACATTTCTGCCTCATGGTCAACCTCCCATCCACCAGGACTTCCAAATCCTTTTCCCCTTCTCTCCCTTCCAACAGGTCAGTCCTCAACCTATACTGGTCAATACAGCAAGGGTTAAGAAGGCACTGGAGTTAGAGGTAGTCTCTTGCTGTTCTCTGAGCTGAACAGATAATGGAACTCATAATTTCTTGGAGCCTTTAAAACCAGAATCTGTTCCAGAGAGTCTTTAAAATTACAAGATCACATTTTCTGTGTTTTAATCTCTATCTCCTGCAATGTCATTTTAAAATATAAATGAAGAATTATATAGTATTCCATTCCTATGTTAATTTTCTATATGTCAACATGTATACATGTAGTCCCTATGGTTGGACCATATAGTGAAACTTTTAAAATAAAATAACAACAAAGTTTAGTGTAGATTGTGGTAAAAAGGCTATTAATGGTTGCACATTCGTCATCATGCCTAGTAGGGAAATAACCATAACAACAACAAAAGAGTTTCAAACAACAAGAAAAAAAATGCTAGTCAATGAGTTTTTAATAATTTTTTAATTTTAAAATTTGAAACAAAGATGTAACTTGTCTGTATTTTAGAAATGAGAGTGAAAATAAGGATTTTTTAGATAATATTTTTGTAATATTGCAACCAAAATATTTATTCAAATTTGAGATTAAGATACCTGAATTTTGAGTGTGAGGAGGAAAATGAACTTGCCTTTCTGTGCAACACTATGTCTAGATCTAATACTCAGTCTTGAAGAATGTTAAAATACAATGAGAAATCAAAGGATTCATATTAGCTTAGCTTTTCCATTCATTAAAAAAAGAAGGAGGCTGAAAGGTGACCTATCTGCTGGTAGAGGATTTTTCAAGTCTGGTGGTAAAACCTTGAATAAATACAGTCAGTGGAGGTTGAATTTACAAAAAAATTAAACTTGAAATAAGAGAAAATGTTCTAGTAGCATAGGAATAGCAATACAGCTAAACATGGAGCAGCAAGGGAGAAGTTGCACTTACCATTACAGATTTTAAAATAAAATTTGAAATAATTTGAAGACAATTTATTTTAAAAGGATTTTTTAATGTTCCCTGTGTTTGTTTTTGAATGAGTATATGTAAGAGCAGAAAGTGGAGGGAAGAAAAGAAAGGTCGTTACATTTTGCTTTTGAAATCTGTGAGTTTTTGTCAGCTACCCTCATGGTTATTAATGAAGACTGAGGACCCATATAACACCCAACAAGCCAAAGAAAAATTTGCTTAAATTTAGTAAGTATAGGTAAACAAAATCCTTTAAAGATTAACAGTAATTTCTCTCTCCATCTTTAGACACAGAGAAACCTACATAGATCTGTTGTAAAGCAAGGGATTTTTTTCCTCTGGAGAAGGAAATGTTAGCTGCTGTCAAAGATAATTAGCAGCAATGTCCTATGCACTGTGAGGTTACAGAGAATTTTAATTTTCAAATAGCTGACTAGTATTAAATTATTACTGATCACCAGATTTAGGGTTGTGAAGGCTAAGAACCTTTTTGGCTTTTGCCTTGCTTTGTTTATATCATAGATCTTGGTGAGCTCATCTGGGTACCCTTCCACTGTACCTCATATGTCCCTTACCTGCTTCATAAGACTTTAGGCAAACACTGATCTCATCTATGCCATTGATATGAAGCTGAGCTAATTGAGTAATAAAATGGCTTTGTGAACTTCTTTTGGACATAACACAAGTTTTCTGAATGAAACTGAATGAATTGTGATGTTCTGTAGGGTCTGGCTACAATAATTCTTAAATCCCTGGCAAGTCGAAATTAAGGCATAAAAAAACAGCTGGCTACCTCCAAATTGTTGTTCACAAAAATAATTTTAAAAATCTAAACCTTCTCTTGTCATGAGCATGTAACATTTCCCTACCACCTACTGCATTAAACTTGTGCAGATCTGCTGGGAAAGAGTGATGGTAATGCTGCTTCTGCCACATCCATTTTGAAAGATTCGGTTTTCAGAAATAAATTAATTTTTAAGGGAAAAGAGATCTTTTTGGTCATTCTATTTAAGAATTACTGTCGCTGCCAGCAATCTGACAGATGCAACGACACACTTTGGATTGAAGCAGGTGCTATTTATTCTAGGCCAGTGCAAGTGTAACACCCATGCAGGACAGAGGACCAAAAGCATAAGATCAAAGAGGCCCCAGAAGGCCCCCAAAAGACCCTGTCACCCTTGTGGTGACTCCTTTTATCCCATCGTACAAACAACGCATTAGTGTAATTTAGGCAAGTACAGCCTAGTCTTTAACATACATCATGTCATGTTTTCCCCCTGGGCCAGGTGTCCCACTATCTTTCCCTCCCCTGTGGAAGGCATCCTGAAGCTGTGGGAATGAAGGCCAAGTACTTATACATTGCCCATTCTTATTCTCTCTTACATTGGATTCCCACAAATTACTAGCCTCTCAATATCTGGGAACTAAGAGAGAGGCAATACAGGACTAGATGTGTCCTTAACTGAGAGGCCAATATATACATGGGCAATAGCCTACATGCAAGGGCTATCATTATGTCTTGATCTTGTAAAGTGATAGTAGCTCAGACTCTTCAGCTGTGATTTCTGAAATGGTTAATCTCTTCTTGATGAGATTTGACAAGAAATTAATGGGCTGACTGTAATGGATTCTTCTAGGTCCCTAGCATTCATCATTCCTTTTCCTCAGTATCTTTTTCTTTTCTTCTCTTAAAAGTTTCCATCTGTGTTGCTGCCCTGTCTGATACATGGGAGTAGATAAGTTTAGTTTCAGCCAGGTGTCAGATTAAATGTTGAAAGATGTTGGAAAGGACAGTGATGAGCTGTATGAAGGAGGCAAGTCACCCTCCTGAAAATCAGTATTTATGATTCTTCTTTCTCAGTACCAAGAATCAGTATTAAGGGGAGGAATGGAGCTGCAAATCGACAGTACAATTTGATGCGTGCAATTACATGCAAGAGAAAAATATCTCTGGAGATGAGGAAATCAGCATCGGCTCCTCTACCAAACACAGTATATGAGTTTATTATTAAGAACATTCCTTCTGCACTCACTGAGGTTAAGATTTCACCATAACACTCAAGGCCATGCTGGCTGACCTGGTGCTGTTCTAGGAAGTGTTATATTTGTATTACATTTCTCTCCTGAGAAAGGTAATAAGTTCACATCCTGAAGGATCACCTAAATCTTTGTGCTTCTAATCTTTCGTCAGAGCTACCTATGGCTTAAGTGTAAATGTGAGCAGTTTAGACCAATGAAGCATCCTCTGCACACTCCTGGCTCCATGTTGTCTTTAATCCATCACAGTGAGAAGAATCCATCTGCATTTTGACACAAGATAGCCTCTGCAAGGCTGGAATGAGGGAAAAATTAAACACATTGCAATCGTTCCTGTGTGGCCTCGGATGGCTACTTAAGTACAAAGGTGGAAGTTTCCATGTGTTTTAGAGAAATTAATGCTACAACGCTTTAAAATTTATATGCTTGGTGACCCCTCAGATCAATAAATTTATGTATAAGTGAGAGAGGGTTTGCCAATGAGCTGTTTCCTCTTGCCGGTTAAATCTAACTAATGTCAATTACAAAATATTTAGACCACAACATACCACTGCATGTGGTTAGTAGGAAAGGGTGATTTTTTTCCCCTCCTATTGTTTTGAGACATAGAGCAGAACATTCTGTTTGGTGAAAACACTGCAGTCAAAGAACTGTAGAAGTGTGCAGGTTTGGGAGTTACCTACCCCCCTACATGGTCAGGAATTCACCCAGACTAAACTCAGCTGGCTGGAAGTTAAGGAATGAAGCTGTATTTATAGCTTTGCAGATTTTACAAGCATATATATACAATATATACAGATATTTACAACTATATACAGAAATATACAAATTAAAAGTAATGCAGAGATACAAAACTCCTCCCAGACAGCAGAAACTGCCCAGAAGGGCTTTCAAACCAAACTCCCACCTTCTTTCCACCCCATCCCTTTTCTCAGAATCCCCCTTATGTGCAGGTTGAGCTGGAAAGCTGTCAAAGGTCAGCAAGAGATTGTTAAAAGAAGAATGATTAGTTGGGTTACACAGATCCAGGCAAAGGAATTAATATGGCAAGCAGGCAGCCACAGACTCACCTTATCTTTGTTTATGTCCTTGTTTTCCTATGTGTCAGCAGAATGAATGGGCAATATGGACATCACTATTATTTTCTTTTCCCAGCCAATGATCTAATTTCTCTAATTAAAATATTACAATTAGTCTCAAACCAGCACAAAAAGGGTTACAGATTAAACTTTTGTTTGAATGCCAGACCACTGAGAAATGAAATAAATTTTCACACTCATGAAAGAAATGAATAAACATGAATGGTTGCTGTCAATTACTAAGAGAGGTCTCCTTTGATACGGAAAGTAGTTGACAATATATTATTGCTTAATGAAGATCAATTTTACCAAAGATTTGGCAACATAACAGGGATTTTAAAAATGTGTTTACTGCATTGCTACTTACAGGAAGAGGTATTTGTTAAATTTAATCATACCAAAATGAAAACGACTTATGCAATAATTTCAATGCTCTGAAGTTTCACTCTGTGATATAAATAAATGTAGTGGTTTTATCTGGCTGTCTCACTAAGGGAGACAGGAGGCTTCTCCCTCACCCTCTCAATGGCAGCTCCTGCTCCTCAGTATTTCCTTTCACCCCCCTATGATGTTGATGTATTTTACTAGCAGTACTTTAATATAGGTACTTCAGCCTCTAGAAACAAACATATTTGCCAACTTTAATTTGGCAAGTGACTTTCATTTCGCTACATGATGCCTTCAATCTTTCTTATTAATTATCCATGAACATTCATTTCAAGAGTAGTTGAAAACAGTAAAAAACAAATAAAAGTTCATTTTGGGAATATCTCTCATATGCTCCATGTCTTTTATCTATGATGAATATTACTGTTACTGTTTCCACTGAGATGACTTTGTTCTTAACTAGAATTACATTGACTCACTCTGCTAGCTCTGGAAGTCCCTAAATTAAGGCCAAAGGATATATTTTACAGTCAAATCTCATACTACATATGAAGCCATCAAAATTGTTATACCTGTGTCTGTATTTATGCATCTGTAATTTGTCCCTAGTCTTCTCTGTGCCTTTTTGCTGTTTATTTTGTTTTGGTTTGTTTTTTTCCTCCCTCTTTCTTTTGCATATAGATAAGTGACACTGGCATTTCTTTGGTTAAAAAGATATTATTTTGGTTATTTCCCAAGCATGTGGCCTATATCCATGTTTAATAATACACAAAACTTAACAATTTAATTATTTCATTGTTCCCTCTTCTTTTCATTACCAATTTTGTGTGTCCTAAAAAGTAATACTGTGTCACCAGTAATGAATTTTAGAATAGCTTTGGCTGCCACTACTTGAAGAGGCTAAAATTTTTTGAGCATAGATGGATTTCAATCTGTCTCATACTGAATGTTAAAAATTAATAGTAGACTTCACTCAAAAATTACATCTTCTCAGGGACAGAACATAGATAAGTATTGATGTCTTTCATTCAGATACTTCTTAAGCGGACTGACATTATTCCTCTGTCAACTTAGTTAAACATTGTAAAGTAAATGAAACAAGACACAGTCGTTTTAATGTAATTTAACCCAGAGTTTGTCCTAAGAAAATAGAAAGACATACAGAAGTCTTCTGAAATAGTCATATCCAATTAATTGAACTGTGTATAGACAGGAAAGGGTTAGTCATAAAATTTAAGTAAGTGATGTGAGCTATGCTCTTACAATAAGAGGTGAGAAGGCAACATTTACTTTGCCCCGATAATTGATTATCAATACTCTCCCACACTTCCTGGCTAACCTGTAAATTCTTTGTAATGAGAGTCTTACTAGAGCTTAGCACTCAAGGACAGTGAGACTATCCTAGAAGAGTTATAGCACTGTGATTCAAAATATTTCTCATACCAGAAATTGGGAAGATAATCTACTGGGAAAAAAACAGCAAGCAAACACACACACAAAAAAAACCCCTCCAAACTACAAAGGAAACAACCCAGTACAGTTGTTTCTAGACATTACCAGTACACAGAGATAAACACATACATACATGCATGCATACATACATATAAATAGATAGATAGATAGATAGATAGATAGATAGATAGATAGATAGATAGAATCATAGAATCAAGCAGGTTGGAAGAGACCTCCAAGATCACCCAGTCCAACCTATTGCCAGCCCTATCCAATAGATAGACAGACAGACAGACAGACAGACAGATAGATAGATAGATAGATAGATAGATAGATAGATAGATAGATAGATGAACTTCAAATAAGTGGAAGAGCAAAGAAACACTGAGTAATTCTCATTAATCTTTTAAAAAGGAGCTGGTGTGTGAGTGCTGTTCATTGTATAGCATTACACATTTCACCTGTCTTACTCCCCTTTTATACCCTTGTTTCCTTATGAAAAAGAGCCATGACCCATGTATGGAATACTTTTGTAGTGCTAAGAACAGTGAAGCCTTGGTCTATAAATGTTACTGTAGCAGAAATAATAGATCATGATTATGACCCTTGGCTCTCTACACTTCAGAGCACTGCAGATTTATACCTACTGCATCTCTTCAGTGTGTACAATGCCATGATTAAAATGCATGAGGTGCAGGGCCTGGAGATGTCAAGGGTGGACTGCTTCACATTGCAGTAATGAAGTCCTAATGGCACTGATTGACTTTACCAAGGACCTCTCCCATGCCCTTGCCTGTGGCTCAGATGCCCTATTTCAGCTCAGGCTGGTTCCTCATTCCCTGTTTAGGTTGTGGTGCTGCTGCTTCAGACTAGTGTCCCAGTGTCTGCCACCTTCTGTTCCTGAATTGTTGGATGGATTTTTAAATGGACATTGGACCTACCTTGCCACTCTAAACTTGTTTGAAGGTCACCAGATTTCTGGGACATGTTATTGTCAGTAGTCCTGCCCTGCTGCTGCTGCTTAGGTGCCGTAGTGCTGAGTCTGTTTTGGTGAGGGCTCTACCCTGCTGCTGGCTGGCTTACTATGGCTTCTGAATCATGTCTCATGGAGCAGCCCCCATTCTGGAGACTCTAAGGAATCCAGAACACCTAAGATGTGGTTCCCCCACAGCTGACAAGGCTCTTGTTACTGACTCAGTACACCGTTGTCATTGAACATCAGCAAAAGGTCCTTCACATACTAGTACACTGAACACAGGAGCAAATAAACAAGTAAAGAAGGACAGTAATAACAGTGGTGCAGCTCTGAGACACCACATCAAATTATTTCTAGTTCATAATGGTAAAAGAATAAAAACTAAGTAATCCCTAAAACTGTCACTTTTCTTATAAATTCAGTAGAAGAGAGGTAGGAAGAAGTCTTCCCTATTTTATGTAAGGTAATAGAATTTAATCTGCTTAGAAAAAAACACATGGACTACCCAAATGTGGGGTTAAAAGAGAGACCAGTATTATTCTGCATCACAAGAGACCCTTACCTAGAATGTGCACCAGCTGATCTGGTTGCAGCTGTCCTAATTGAAATTGGAAAGAAAATGTCTTGTTCTGAAGGACATTCATGCCCCTAAATTCAACTCACCACCTAGCACTCCCAGTAACTGGATATGGGGCCTGACAAAAGTCCAGATTACTTCTCATTAATCTACTCAGTGCTGAAAGCCAGATGCATTCACTAAAGCTTTAATATTTTGTCTCGGATGTGCTATTGAACAACAATAAATCTCATCACTTGTGTAGCAACATGTGTCTATCCCTTTCCTCTTCTCTTTAGACAGCAACCTAAATAATCCCACATGTACAAATAACTTTGAAGTTTTCTACCAATGGACTGTTGAATTAGGGTCATGCTTAAGTAAACTGCTTTCTTTTACTCAACTTCATAGCCATTGATGCATATATTTTTAATCTTCAGTTTCAAAGCAATTAGCATATGTGGTGGGTTAGGAACTTCCAACCCCACGCTGTTGGAATTTACCAGACTAGCTCGGATTGCTTGGAAGCAAGGTGCATCTATATTTACAGCAAAGCAAAATTTACAAGAGTATATACACAACATATTTACAAGTATTTACAATTATATACAAATTAGAAATAATACAGAAATCCAAACTCCCTCCTGGACAAAGGAAACTGACCAGAAGGGCTCAAAGCTACCCCCTCTTTCTCCCACTGCTTTCCCAGACAGGTAAACAAAAACAACCAGCAAAGCTTAAGATGTTATTTGTTAGTGGAGATATTAGAGCAGAGTGAAGAGGAAGTGAATAGATCCAGCATCACAGACCAGAGTGGGACAGGTTGCTGATATTTTAGCTTTTTTATCTCTTTCAGAAAACCAATGAATAATATAGACTTCATTATTAGAGGGGAATTGATATGGGAAAGGGGGGATAGAAAATATAGAATACAGTAACCTAGGTAACCACAGGTAGTTCCTGTGTGAACTACCCTGGGTGATCCTGCATTGGCAAGGAGGTTGGACTCAAGGATCTCTGGAGGTCTCTTCCAACCTCTAAAGTTTTGTGTGTAATTATTCTCTTTTCACAACTAATGATCTAATTTCTGTCATTAAAATATTCCAGTTAGTCCCAAACCAGCACAGTATAGTATTTTTCTCAATCTGTTCTTTTAAGAACACATGCTATTCAATAGCTGGCTTGGAAATGGAAATATGTTTATTATTATTGCATGATGTGTAACACCACTACAAACTGTGACTAATGTTAAAAAAAAAATAAGATTGAGGAATTCATTAAAATTCATTAGAACCATGTGTCCATGGATGTAGTGGTAAATCTAACAGGCAACATATCACCATAGCAATTTGAGAAATCTTAGTTTTGAGATCTCTTAAAAATAAAATATTTTTATGCTTTATTATTCATAAATATTTTATACTTGTGTGTTATGGGATTACGTAGTTCATATAACCTATATACAATGAATCATTAAATACACCGAATGCTATGTGCACTCTTCTTACAAAGTGCTGCACAGAACGCCTTTGAAAATGCATATCTAGGAAAGAATTTAATATGGAAACTGTCAAAGGCAGTTAGGCAGTTATGCAATTTGTATAGATGTCCAAAGCTGTTGAACTTGTTCTTTTGTTTCTCTCTCTATTTTTTTTTTCCTCCCCTAGGATTTGACTATCAGAATTACATGGCTTCTCCATCTAATTACTGTCATAGAAACACTTACTAGTTACAGAGTCACAGAATCACAGAATGTCAGCGGCTGGAAGGGACCTTGAAAGATCATCTAGCCCAACCTTCCCACCAGAGCAGTTGTTTAGTTGTTGTAAGTTATAAGTTACCAAGTAAGTTATAAGTAAGTTATAAGTTACCAAGTTGTAAGTTATAAACCACACAGTTATCACACAGCATTGATTTTCAGGATTTTATTTGTTATTAGCAACAGCGCAGCACATTAAGTGTGCATTTAGCCTCTTAAATGCTCTGTGAGGAGCATAGTTAGGACTTGTGAAGACTTAGAGGAAGATGTGATACAAGAGGAGTTTACCTTGGTCAGTGTGAACTGAGTAGATGAAGATTGGATTAGGGAACAGTTAAGTAAACTGAACATCCATAAATGCATGGGTCCTGATGGCATGCACCCATGGGTGCTGAGGGAGTTGGCAGAGGTCATTGCCAGACCACTCTCCATCATCTTTAGTAAGTCATGGTGGACAGGAGAGATGCCTGGGGACTGGAAGAGGGCAAATGTCACTCCAATCTTCAGAAAGGGTAAGAAGGAAGACCCAGGTAACTGTAGACCAGTCAGCCTCACCTCCATCCCCAGAAAGGTAATGGAGCAGCTTATTGTCAGCTTATTGTTCTTAGGGATATCAAGGACAAGAGGATCATTAGGAGCAGTAAGTATGGTTTCACCAAGGGGAGGTCATGTTTGACCAACCCGATAGACTTTTATGAGGACATAACCAGGTAGATAGATGATGGCAAAGCAGTGGATGTGGTTTATATCAATTTCAGTAAGACATTTGACACTGTCTCCCACAGCATCCTTCTGGCTAAACTGAGGCAGTGTGGTCTGGATGATCAGGTAGTGAGGTGGATTGGGAACAGGTTGAAGGAAAGAAGTCAGAGAATTGTGGTCAATGGGGTGGAGTCTAGTTGGAGGTCTGTAACCGTTGGAGTCCCTCAGAACTGGGACCAGTTCTGTTCAATATATTCATCAATGAGCTGGATGTAGAGTGCACTGTCAGCATGATTGCTGATGACACAAAGCTGGGTGGAGTAGCTGACACATCAGAAGGTTGTACTGCCATTTAGCAAGACTTGGACAGGCTGGAGAGTTGGGCAGAGAAAAACTTAATGAAATTCATCAAGGGCAAGTGTAGAGTCTTACACCTGGGAAAGAACAACCCCAGGTATCAGTATAGGTTGGGGACTGATCTGTTGGAGAGCAGTGAAGGGGAAAAGGATTTGGGGGTCCTAGTTGGTGGGAGGTTGACCATGAGCCAGCAATGTGCTCTTGTGGCCAGGAGGGCTGTCTTAGAAGGGGTGTGGCTAGTAGG
>WBNM01029929.1:0-25860 GCA_013399055.1 Ramphastos sulfuratus
TGCCCAGGATGTCACGTGGGACATGTCCTGCCTTTATACACTGCTTAGGGCTGACCACTAATGGACTGTGCTAGTTGCAAGGAATCAGTCCTCGCATGTCTTGGCCACACAGCACAGCCGGGGTTGGAGCCTGCTTCTAGAGGAGCTTTCATTACTGCCTCTCTTGAGGTGGCAGGAGATGGTCTGGGTTGGTGTTTGTACAATGCTTGGAAGCTGTGAGGTGTTGTGTGATGGTTCTTGCCACATACCGTGCCTGTAGGTAGTGTTCAGGTCTAGCACACTCTACTACTGAAGTAGCCAGGATGACAGCTGCAACTGAAGCAAAAAGCATTTTCTTTTTTTTTTTCCCTTCTGAACTTCAGCTATTAACTGAAATCAGTGCCAACATAGCATCTGGAGCCTCTACTCTAACAACTCTTGTTTTAAATTACCGTGAAAATACCACCATAAATAAATTCCACTTCAAAGGCAAAGGGAGTAGCTGTCCTTTACTCCCTTACCCACTGATAGGGACAAAGCAAAATCAAGAGTCATTTGAACTTTCTTAAGGCTGCTGATAAAGGCTTGAGTGACTGAAAGGAAACCCCAGCAGTTTTTCCGTGAAACCCTATGCAATTCATGGTCTTTGTCCTGCTCTGTTTCAGAGAGTTGGCCACGGAGACAAGAATCATGCAGATGCAGATCGCTCTCCTGTCTTCCTCCAGTTCATCGACTGCGTCTGGCAGATGACAAGACAGGTAACTCGTTGGGTGGCACACATCCACAGTGGCACAGGTCTGGACACAGAAATCATTTCCAAGCTGACTTGCACGAGTTCTTCTTGCTGGGCTTGTACTCTTCCCTTGACTGGCAGCAAATTTCCTGGCAGTCTGTTTAGCAAAGAGCCTGAATGCCCAAGGGTACAGGAAGGCCACAATGTCAGCCTGCATCAGACTAGCTAGTTAGGGGGTGCTGCTTACCTGTGTGTGCTGCTATAATAGAGGTGAGCCTGTGAGAAGAAGCTTGCATCACCCTGAAAGAAGAGGGGACAGCTGACTCGCTTGGCATGGGCAGGAACAGACAGCTCAGCCATCCTCCACTGCCCGCTATGCCTTCAGAAGCATAAGTGACTTGAGTCTCTAGTGTGGTGGGTGCATACAGATCCTTGTTGCCTCTGCTCAAACTGATCCCACAACCAAACCTGCAGCAAGACATGCATTTGTTCCTTTTTAACTTCTGAAGGCAAACATAATGCTCATGATTCATATGTGATTCATCTCTTTGTCACTGTCAGACCAGTCGTGGCAGAGGCACAGTTCAGGAGAGATTCCCTGTGGTTGGAAGGCTTTTCCCCAGTTATGTGGGACCTGGAAGGGGTTTTTTGCCCTGCTGTGACACAAAATGTGTCACACGGCATATGTCAGCAATGGTCAGGCAGGTCACTGGAAAAATTAGGCTCATAATGGATTAAAACAGGTGAAATGGAAAAGAAGGATACCACTATATCTGAAGCTGTACCATACCCAAGCAAAGAAAGAGGGAGGCTTTGTCATCATCAAAAGTAATTTTTATTGTGCTCCTACAAGCAGGCATCCTGACCTGCAGCTGGTGAGGTCAGGATATTACAGCCAAAGCAGCCTGGGAAGGGGAGAATAGTTTGTGAGGGAGGAAGGCCTCCCATTGTCCTCTCCAGTGCCCCAGCATGCCTCTGCAGTTCACTGCATGTGTTCTTACTTGACCCTTTGTGGAGCTTCAGTTCTCCCAGTCTTAGTTCTGATCTTTTCTGCACGGAACATGAACAGCAAACAGCCCCTACAAAAACACCTGTTCTTGCTGCTGACTTGTGTTGCAAGGTTCCTCCCTGCTGTTCCCCCTGGGAAGTGCTGTGTTGCACACACAGGTTATTTCCATTTGGCCTGGAGAGATTTCCATTTCTTTTTCTGCATGATCTCACATGTGCCTTTTGTCCATGGTCTCATTGCGTGGTCTGTCATGAGGGGGCAGGCACAGCAGAGCAAGCTTCCAGCACTACGTGTGTATAAACACAGTGGTCAAATCCTTCAGGCCTCTGGCTTTTGCTCAAAATTCCTCTCTGCATATGTAAAGCAGCTTTCCAAGACAGAAACTCTTGCATCTGGAAGGAGCATATATGATCCTGAATATCCAGCCAGGCAAGGAACAGGGACAAATCCTGTTTTAGAAATTGAGAGTCCAATTCCTTACCAAAACCACAGAGGGGGAGAAAGTTTGTGTTTCCTGTTTTAAAATCTCAATCTAATTTTCTGGTCTGTCTGAAGTTTCCTACAGCATTTGAGTTCAATGAGTACTTCTTGATAACCATCCTGGATCACCTGTATAGCTGTTTGTTTGGGACCTTCCTGTGCAGCAGTGAGCAGCAGAGAGTGAAGGAGGTAAGACAGCTTCTCTTCACAGTCAAGGCCTGGTACTGTGATTGCTTTAGCTGGCCAGATGTTTCTAGAGAAGCTGTTACAGCACTCTGGGTAATGGCAAACCCCCCCTCTTAAGAGCTGGGAGATGAATTTCACTCTGCACAAACTGCTCTCTGTTGGAGACTTTACATTTCAGAGCAATACCGTTTCCCTCTGCCAGCCACTGCTACCAGCATGGCTTTCAGCTACTCACTGGTGTCTAAATAGCTCCTGGTGTCTCCCAGGCAGCTGGAATTGCAGATTTTCTTTGAACTTCAGTTTAATGTAACCTTTTGTGTGGGAACTGGCACCTTTTTGTCCTCCCTTCTCTTTGAGGTGGTCCTGTCAGGTTGCTGTAACTACCAAGTGCGTGTTGTCATTCTGCACGCATAGGTTTGCACTGAGACCAGCTACTTGCTGTGTGTTCTTGCTGTGCTTGCGTTTTTCTGGGAGAGGACAAAGGAGTGTCAGGAAGGACATGCCCCCAGGCCCTGCCACCAGCCAGCTCTGCCCTGCAGTCTGGTATAGGGTTATTTGCCAAGGGAGAGGCCTATAGATGTGTCCATTCAGACCCAGTCAGGAATCAGGAGCAGCAGTGACACTCGTTCTGTCTTACCTGCCTAAAGAAGCGTTTTGTCACCAAAAGATTGCCTCCTCACATCACAGAGATACACCAAGGACAGTGCTCTGTGGACCTGATGCAACTATAAAAAGAATTGCTGTAATACAGAAATGATAGCCTTGTACTGCAGGGTCCCCATTTCTCTGGAGCCCACAGTGACTGAATTGTAACCTCCAGAGAAGAAAACTTGGGTGCAGTTCGCATGTCAGTTTCAGGTTTGGGGGGTTTTAAAGGCCTGAGCCCAGCAAAGTACTTAATCTAGCAAGCACTTCAGCACTGGTTTCACTGGGACTATTCACAGGCCTAATTACTCCACTACATCAGGGCCTGAGTCGAATGTTTTCTTTTTTTTTTCTTTGCAATTAAATACTCCAGCAGGTCCTCTAGGAGCACTTTAAAGAGGTGAAGTTTAACTAAAGCACTGCAAGTTCACATGCCAGCATACCCTTGTGCCAACAGTAATTTCTGGTCCGTGTTGGCAGCTGGGTGGCTAAGAGGGGATGTTTCCGTGCCAGGGTGCGTGTGTGCCTGCCTGCATCCTTCTGCTGGGTTACAATAACCACATCAAAAGAGTGAGGGTGGTGTTTTTTGGTTTTAAGCTACAAACAGGCAACCAGCTCTGTTAATGGCAGGCATATGTATGTGCTGTTACACTTTGGAGATAAATGGTGGGATTCGCATGTGAATTAAAGCCTCCTCCCACCTCCTTGCCTTACAGAGCCTTCCAAAAAAGACTGTATCGCTTTGGTCTTACATCAACAGCCAGCTGGAGGACTTCACTAACCCCTTGTACGTCAGCTACTCGAACCACGTTCTGTATCCTGTGGCCAGCATGCGCCACCTCGAGCTGTGGGTTGGCTACTACATCCGCTGGAACCCCAGGATGAAGCCGCAGGTAACGCCTCTTCCACAGATCCTACTTTTGTCTCCCTCTCTGCTAAGTACTGCTTGAACTGTCGTTTTGGGGTTCAAGACTTTTGAAGCACAAGAAGTAATGTACAAACTTAGGCTGTCACTGCTTAAATCTAAAACCAAAAGCCCTAAAATCCAATGCAAATGAAAGAGCAGCAGCTACAGCTGAGTGGTGTGACTGAGTGCTCAGCTGGAGGTTACTGTCCTGTGAAATCTGTGGGAGTTGAAGATACTCAGTGGTATGGAGAATATCTCACTTAGGATATCTGGAGTACTGTGTGCAGTTCTGTAGCCCCCAGCACAGGAAGGACATTGAACTGTTGGAGCAGGTCCAGAGGAGGCCATGAAGATGATCAGAGGGCTGCAGCATCTCTGCTATGAGGACAGGCTGAGTGAGTTGGGGCTCTTCAGCCTGGAGAAGGCTTCCAGGAGACCTTAGAGTAGCCTTCCAGTATCTGAAGGGGGCCTACAGGAAGGCTGGGGAGGGACTATTGACAAGGTCTTGCAATGACAGCACAAGGGGCAATGGGTTTAAACTGGCAGAGGGCAGGTTGAAACTGGATGTTAGGAAGAAGTTCTTTGCAGTGAGGGTGGTGAGACACTGGCACAGGTTGCTCAGGGAGGTTGTGACTGCTCCCTCCCTGGAGGTGTTGAAGGCCAGGTTGGATGAGGCCTTGAGCGACCTGTACTAGCTGGGAGGTGTCCCTGCCTATGGCAGAGAGTTGGATCTAGATGATCTTTGAGGTCCCTTCCAACCTTACCATTTCTATGATTCTATGACATATGAGGAAAATCCTCTGTTTTATTTGTTAAACTGCCTAAAACCCAAATATTTATTTGGAGGCAGGATCACAGAATCACAGAACTTTAGAGGTTGGAAGGGCCCTCCAGAGATCATTGAGCCCAACCTCCCTGCCAAGGCAGGATCCCCTGGGGTAGTTCTCACAGGAACACATCCAGATGGGTTTTGAAAGTCTCCAGAGAAGGAGACTCCACAACCTCTCTGGGCAGCCTGTTCCAGTGCTCTGTCACCCTCAATGTAAAGAAGTTTCTCCTTGTGTTGAGGTGAAACCTTCTGTGTTCAAATTTGTAGCTGTTGCCCCTTGTCTTATTGCTGCTCCCCACTGAAAAGAGATTGGCCCCATCCACTTGACATGCACCCCTCAGGTATTTGTATACATTGGGTAGATCTCCTCATAGTCTTTTCTCTTCTCCATACTAAACAGCCCCAGGTTTCTCAGTCTCTCTTCATAGGGAAGATGCTCAAGTCCCCAAATCATTGTCGTGGCTCTCCACCGGACCGTCTGCAGCAGGTCCCTGTCTCTTTTGAACTGGGGAGCCCAAAACTGGACACAGTATTGCAGGTGTGGTCTCAGCAGGGCAGAGTAGAGGGGGCGAAGAACCTCCCTAGACCTGCTGGACACACTTTTTCCGATGCACCCCAAGGTGCCATTGACTCTTTTGGCCACAAAGGCACATTGCTGGTCCATGCAGAACTTGCTGTCTCCCAGGACTCCAAGGTCTTTCTCTATGGAACTGCTTTCCAGCAGGGCAGCCCCCAACCTGTACTGGTGCCTGTTGTTATTCCTCCCCAGATGGAGGACCTTGCACTTGTCCTTATTGAACTTCCTAAGGTTTGCCTTCACCCAGCTCTCCAGCCTGTCCAGATCTCATTGGATGGCAGCACAGCCTGATGGGCTGTTGGCCATCCCCCACCAGTTTTAGATCATCAGTGAACTTGCTGACGGTACACTCAATGCCCTCATCCAGGTCGTTGATAAAAGATATCGAACAAAACTGGACCCAGTACTGATCCCTGGAGATTCTACAGCTGAGCTTTGGGGCTGTATTTAGATTACTGGCAGAAGGCACCCCATGCTTGCTTTGGCAGATGTCTGACTGCAGCCCTGTTAACACTCTTGAACCCTGACTGCAAGGGAAGGGGTTTGCCCAGGGCAGGCACCTGAGACAGGCATCTGAACACAGTCCTAAAGCTGGAATCGCTTTTTGGTAAGGGGCAAAAACTCTTGGAACTGCCTAAACATCCACCTGTAGTTAACAGAACTTTGCCTATCTGAGGCATTAGATACAGAAACCCAGCAAATGCTTTGCAGTACTAAAGGTTCAACTATCTGAAAATGTTTACATAAATCTGTATTTTTTTTCCATAGCCCTAAAATTAGGTCTAAGTTGAGATGCCATGGCCAATGTGCCCTCAAAATATCAGAGATTAGACTTCTGTTAACAGTCCTCTTTCAGAATCCACACTGGTTCGTTTAGCTGCCTTTGCACTCTGCAAGGTGGCTAAAAAGGAACATCCAAAAGCCAGAGCACCCCTAGACTGTGGACAATGCCATAACCTACGTACCCCATCTCCTTCCCTCATGGTTGTGTGCCAGTGTGCTGTGGCTCCCAGCACTCAGCATCATATATTCTTGCAGGAACCTGTCCACAATCGCTACAAGGAGCTCCTTGCCAAGCGTGCTGAGCTGCAGAAGAAAGTGGAGGAACTGCAGAGAGAGATCACCAACCGTTCCACCTCCTCCTCAGAGAGAGCTGGCTCTCCTGCACAGTGCGTCGCTCCCGTACAGACAGTTGTGTAACATGGACTGACTTTGCCAAGTACCTTCCCAGTTCTGTGAGGGCAGCTCTTCTGAAACCCTCTGGCTTTCCAGGGTGGTGTCTGGGAGATGCCACCAACCTATTTATTTATTTTTCTCCAGGGTAATTTATTAGTACTGTAGCACTAGAGGAAGCTTAAGCAAAAACAAACAAAACCAACCAAACAAGGCCCCCTATGCAATTAACCTTTTCAGTGGCTAGATTGTAATACAAGCTAATTGCACTTGCCACCTAAACAAAACCTAGAGCTCACTTCTTGTTCACTTATGTGCTGGAGATCACTTGGCTTTAAAAAGAGGCACTGCACTAGAATGAAGTACTGCAGAGGAAAAACATCCCCTTTGCTAAGAGGGGACATCAAACCTGCCTTCATAAAGGAGCCCAGAGTACAGCTGTGACATCACAAAACCCTCCGCTGTGAATGGCTGCATAGCAGCACTACTGGCAGCCTTTACCAGCACATAGACATGCAGCGATAGCAGCTGAAACATGTCACTGTTCTTGCTTTCCCCTCCACTTTGGTCTAGATCATAGGAAGCCATGTAAATGATGCCTTATTTAACAAAAGGGCAGCTTCTACCACTAAACCACGGTGGTAGAGGAGCAACCTACACAATCTGAGTTTGTAGGACAAAGTTTACTTCCACCTCTGCAACTCTAGAGTCTCACTTAGCGTTTACACTGGGTGTGCCAGGATGCAACTTAAGCACTTTTATTTCTGCAGGGGAAGCAAAGCATGGCTCCCCTGGGCTTTCTGCAGCTCCTCTGCCTTCCAGTGCCTCATACTCGTCAGGGGAAAGGTAGTGGAATATCAAGGAGCATGCATGAACTGCAGGGATCAGTCATTTCATTTTGCTTGGGTAAGCAATCTTTGTGATGTTAATGCTTCTGTGCAGGATCATAGTGGCATGCTTAAGGTGTTTCAGTTTTCTGTTAACTGATGGAACAACTGCGTATCAACCAAAGAAGCCTTTCTGCCTGCACTGCAACTGCTGCTTAAGGTTATTCCGGTAGACTGAACAGCTTAGCCAGTTTCTGAGCCTTACGTTTAGGGTTTTTTCCTCATAGCATACTTCAAAAATTAGCACCACTCAACTAAAGTCCAAATTCAATTTTAATACAAAATTTTATTGTAGTAGTGGAGGAAAAAAAAACCAAAACAACAAAACCACTTGACAAAGCTGCCCCAGTGCTATTCCAAACAGAGAAGTATGGGTTGTAAAAGATTACAGCAAAAGTAGTCATGTATGTGCAAGGATCTTTACTCTAGGCTGCTCCTCACCTTTCTGCTAAGGAAGAGGGGCACTGCTTGGCCTGGGTTCTGGTGTTGCTCTTTTATAGTAGGATCCCATACTGTGGTCATCTGTTTAATAAACAACTCATCAGCATGCTTCTTCACTCCACCTCTCTTCTGCAATAGAGAGGTATTTTCTGAGGGAGTACAAGAGTGGACCAATTTGCACGCAAGAAATTGCCTTTCAAAAGCCACATTCCTTTGGAGGCAGTAACAAGGAGTTCCCCTGGCAGTCATCATTTCTGCCTGCTCTACTGCAATCAGTGTCTCAGTACTTAGACATCCAGAGCCACCTCTGAGAGAACAAGGAACAGGCTGAAGATCATCACTGCATGGCCTGAGATGTTACTGTTCAATGGTGCAAAGAACCCCTGCAAAACACCTTCTGAAGGCTTTAAGGTTAGAGGGCAGCTCTGCTCTTACGTACAATCACTACAGAAGATGGTTCATAGCATTGTTCTATATTAGCAGATTGTGTGTATATTTTGTTGATGAAGGCTGTTTGGTTTCCTCAACACTAATAAAAGCTGATAAATGGGTAAAGCTTCTGTGCTCTTGCTTTAAATCATATGGTTCTCCAAAGGGTACCATTGGAAGGGTAGGACATGCAGATGTTAATAAAACAGCACTTAAACTGTGGTGTGTCAAATCTGCATCTCTCATTCTTCTGCAGATGGTCTTGAAATATGCTAAAAGTTCAAGCCCTAAAATGTAGAATGACAAGAAACTTGAGTCCATCTTCAGCCAGGTTTCTCTTGGCCTATACAGAGCAGTACTGACGCAGGTACCACACTTAGCTGCTCAGTATTACAAAAAATCCTTTCACAATGGAAAAAAAAAAAAAAAAAAAACCAACTCACAGAAGCAATTTCTGCATGGCCACTGCATTAGTGCAGTAACTGCCATGTAAAAGTAGGGTTCACATTTTTCCATGTAACTCATCCTAAGCTGAAATTCACTGGGATGATTTGCGATCAACTCAAAGCCTGTTCCTTGATCCTCTTACCCCTCAGAGGAGTTTGGCATATATCAGTGAGGAGCTGCATCAGGACAGCCTGAGGTAGTGCTGAAGCTAGCAGATCTTTGAGCAAGCTGCCCTTCCCAAGTGAAATTACTGTGTCCTTTCAGCTGCTCTTTCCCACAACCTCCAGGATGAGCTGCTCTCCAAGACATTACTCCAGCTACCTGAAGCCCACGTCTCTAATGTAAACAAAGTTAAGGGGGATGACTCTAGGTCTGGTTAACAGCTTCTGACTTCTCCCCTCATAGCTAACACATCTGTGGCTTGAATGTAAGGAGGATCACTTACAGGTAATTAAAACTCAAATCCCTTTTGCTTGTGTTGATCCTCTGAAGTTCCCTGCCTCTTCACCTATAGGCAAGGGTGGACAAATTTGCTTGCTGTACCTGCCTCTTGCTAGCAGCTCATACTCATCACTCTGTCGAGGGAGATGTCACATCACTGCAAGAAGCACACTGGATGGGGCACAGTGCTGCAGCAAACAGAGTTAATTCAGAGGAAGCACAGCTTTCCCACAAGCCATTCAACAGGCAAGCTGGCTTTATTATTTTTCAACTGTATAAACAGGTAATTCAGGTCTTCTATACATTCCATTAATAGGAAATTCTTTACATTATTAACATAATAAATAACATTTACTCAGCTGTGCAGGTCAGAGTGCAAAATGAATCGCACCACTACCAAAGTAGACAGGTCAAAGCACATACTTCAAGTTAAAAGCAAGATGCCAGGACTGAATGGCATGATTGAGGCACTTACAGTTTAAAAACACTTGTGGTTTATCTTGCTCCTTCACCACCCAAAGCTGTGAATTAGAAGACAGGATATTATCCCCTATCCTATAGCTTTCTCATAAACTAAGATTGCTGTAGAGAAATGTCACTCTTCAGACTTGCAAATAATTCAATCAATCATTAAGCAAAGTAACTTGGAAAAATTCTTCTGCTCTTTTTGAGTACTCAAACACCCACTGCCATTAATGCTGACTAATGCAATGTAGCAGAAGGACTAGGAAAGCTCCACAGAACACCTTTAAAAGGCTTTACTTGTGTGCAGTTGCACCTGCACACACAAAACCGAGCTGACAAAAACCCTTAAGGCTGCAGCATCATTTTCAAATGATGCACCTTGAGAAGCCTCCCAACACACAGCTCCACAACAGTGTGAAATCATGCTGGCATTCCACACACACCAACCCACAGAAGTGTGCAGTGCCTGGGATGCTGAAATGGAGGGATTGCTGGAACTGGTATGGGGCAAGGGTTAGATTTTGTAGCTAAGTTCCTTAGAAATGGGATGTGTTTTAAGATAGCCATTATACGTACAATCATACTCAGAGATGGAGGATTAAGGGCCCCATATTTCAAAAGTGCACTTAGCATACAGTATTCTCTTTCACATAGCAAGAATGGCAGCTGCTTTATACCCAGAACAGGAGAAAGTTTGACCAGGATGGTTTGAGAACATCAGTAGTCCCAGCTGATATCATCCTTCTGCAGTGATGTCTGTATGGTCTGCATGTCTCTCAACAACTGAAGGTTTTTCCGACTCTTCTCTCCAGGTTTCACTTTGATGGGACCAGCATTCTTCCCTTTGGTGGTTACTGTAGTTGTTACTTTAACCTCACTAACAGGGAACCTGTTGTCTTTGGTTTGTTTAGCAGAAGTCTTTTTGGACTTGCATTCTCTCCTAAGTCTCTCTAGCTGAAAGAGAAGCCCCAAGAAAAAGCTTAAGCAATGACCTTCTTTCAGTTTATGTCAGCCAGTTCTTCCAAACAGCTCAAACACCTCACCCACTTACCTCACCCAGCTAAGCAAATGGATGCTTCCAAGTCACCCCAAATAGTCATTCTTTCATTTTCCCTACACAGCATTTCTGTATTTGTTTCTTTCACCTTATTTGCTGAACCTACTTGATTGTCTTTTTTAAAATGGACTGTGAGGAACATCTCCATCATGAATCTAAGAAAAAGTTACATATGGCAAGAAGTTGATCTGTCACTGTTAGCATCCAGTGATCAAACAAAAAAAATATTTTTATTTATATATATAAATATATATAAATGATTTGAATAAGGTAATCACTGTCAGAGATGTAGCTTTACAAAGAACATCAAAACTCTGCTGAGGTGAAGAGTTAGTATCCACACACAACAATATAAACCACAGCAGGTAAGACTCATCACTCAGCAGCAAGGACTGAGCTGGCATATGCCTAGATGGGGAACTGGGCAGTCACAACGTGTGGGCACATTCATCTCTTTACAGAACAATTGGCTTCTACAGTTCCTTTCTCTTCAGGCAGTGGTGCTCCCTTCTAGTTTACAGCACACAGCAATTTTCCCAAGTCCTGACTCCTAAAGCTAGCTAATAGCTAGTCTGAAGAATCCTCAGCATATTCAAAGTCATTACTGCTGGGAACTAGGGTGAGTACAGTGATGCCTCCAACTGAAAATGTCACACATTTGTTCTGGATGTCAGCTGCAGTGCTCTCAGCATAGATTTTGTGTATAAATTACATGAGTAAATCTTGGTTTATGTGAATTGAATCAGATTAAACACACAGAAGGGGTTAAGCTCTTTGGAAGAAATTCACTGAAGTAAATGAAGTTTAGAGAGACAAGAGAATCAATAGGTTTTAGAGATCTTTGAGTGAACAGGCTACAGTATTAAAAAAACATTCAGAAAGTTGCTTTAGGCTGAAATGGATATTCTAGGTTCCATAAAAAGCAATATTCTAGGTTCCATAAAAAGCAAATCAAGATATAAACAGGTTGTTCATTCCAAGGAAAGGAGAACTGTTAAAAGATTCAGAGGATGACAGGCATGTAAAAGGCAATCTAAGAACAGATGTGAAAGCTCTGCCCAGGACAGGATGAAGAGTGGGCACAAGGGTGACAGGAAGGATACTCCTGCAGGAATACAGGGATAGAAAGATGGAGATATGCTAGAGCTGGCCACTATTTTGCTACAGTAGTTACTTCTGCTTTATTTGATTGCTGCTAGATTAGGGTATAATATAAAGAAAACTTAAGACGAACACTGCACAACCATGAACGCAGTTAAAGGTAACTCACCTGCAAGCGGTGCCTCTGGACTTTGCTGATCTGGTCTGCCTTTGCTTCCATCTTTCTTACTAATGCCTCAAGTTCCCTCTCCAGATCTTCCCTCACTGCAATGGTTGGGGCTTCCTGGACAAGCTTTGACAGCTGCTGGTGATCACTAGCATGGAATTCAAACAGAACCAAGCATGCATCAGACCCCCTTGGCCTCTAGTGCTTGTACAGCCAGTTCAGAAATAATGCTTCTAGGACAGCACAGCATCAACAGGCAGACATGGCCAATGTGCCACAATGAACCAGCAAGAACAGTTCTGTTGGTAACAGCATTATTACAGCAGCACATCCTGGTGGCAGGCTGCTGCAACATTAAGTCTCAAAAGTAGCTTCAGACTTCAAATCACGCATTCAAAATGACCTCATAACCCCTTGATTCAGTTACTATTTTGTGTATCTCCATCTACTACAGTTGTGCAGTAGATGGACAATTGATGTTAGCTAGGACAAGCAAAATACATAGTAAAGGTGTCCTTTAATGCACTATTTGTCTGTTGTACCAGGGGTTGTTACCACACTTCTCCCCTACCCTTATGAAGTCAGTACAGCTGCATATAAATAAATACAGGTTTGGAGCCCAGAGCATTCATGAGACTCCCTAACTGCAAGGAGAAAAGACAGCCTCCCCAGCCAGCAAAACAAGGAGATTCTATGCTAGAGGCTTCCCAGAACTAACTCCTTTTTCAGGCGAAACCTTCCAATTTTACATCAACAGGAAAAATCATAAAACATCTGCATTCATTATCTGCAACAGAGAATAGGCCCAACTCACAAAGTCATCTGCCCAAATTCATCTTGTAAAGTCAGCAGCACTTCAGAGAGCTCTTCCTGGGATGATGAGGATTCTTTTGGCAGGGATGACTTTCTGCTTTTGCTGGCAGGATGACCAGCACTGGTGGGTTTTGCTAGTAGATGGTCATTTACCACTCGACTGTTACACAAAGCTTTCGTGTGCTGTTTCATCAGGTGTAGGACGTGCTGCACATTGGCACCAACTGAATGACTGGGACTGGTAGACTGGAAGTAAAAGCAGAAGACTTCTTGTAAATGGCACTGCCATCAACCTTCCTGATAAACATGGAGAACATTTGAAAAAAAAAACAACAAAAAAACACACCAGCTGCTTTTGATTTTCTGCCAGGAATGTACTTTTTGTTTGAATGAATATACAGTAGACAGGCACAGGAAGGACACTGAACTGTTNTAAAGACGAACTGGAAGAAAATATATGACCTGACCGCTGGGTGTCAGGAGTGCACCAAGCCAAAGCCACTTAAAGGCTCTGCAGCTACTAAACGTTAACCTTCGGAAACTGAGCAGCTCACCTTCCCAGCTACGAAGGGGACGTCACCCAGGCACAGTCTGTAATGGGGCTGTGCGGTGAAACGGCTTGAAACAGAGCATTTCTGAAGGCAAAGGAGAGAGACAAGTTTATGAAAGACGACACGATAGGAAACCCATTTTCCCTTTGCTTTCCAATAAAAAAGGCAACTTGCCTTCCTGACTGCATGCACACAACCTTATCTAACTCCTCAGTAATTGCCCTTCTCTTTCTCCCATGTTACCTTCTCAGGTTGCTTAGTTTTTTTCCTGGGTTTTCTTCCTTTGGGAGAAAGCAATGGTGATGCTGCTTGAATCAGTAGCCTGTTGGTTTCCAGGCCTGTCTGGAGCTTTCATTGAGAGAGTAAGGAAAAAAATTACTGGAATTATATTAATAGATAAGCAGAGACAATGTACACTGAGAATGGCAAAACAAGAATTTTAAAAATACAGGAACTCTGAAAGCAAAGGCTGCAGCTCACCGGTAGGAGTTGCCACAAAAATAAATTCAGTGAAAAAACAAACAGTTGAAAAGTTGATGGAAAGGAAGAGTTACTTGCAGTACAAAATAAATTTCCTGTTGGTTACCTCAGCTGCTTTTTCCTGAACAAGCTTCCTTGCGTGTTCTTCCTCCTGAAGCTTCTGTTCCAGCTGTTTCATTTTTTTCTAGGCAAAGTTGAATAAAAGTAATAGCATTACTAATGAAACAATTCCTTTTCTCCCCCTGAATACTATGAGCTTGAGCAAAAGTGTATCAGTTCAACGTACAACTTCAAGCTAAGTGAAGACTTGAGCATTAGAATGATTGCCTACATTTTGTCTACAAGTCAAGCAGTTAAGTGCTCATGCTTAAATTGGAATTGATTTTTCTCTTTTTGGACTTGGTATCTGAATTTAAGTGGCAGCCTACAAGAAGAGCAATTCATGTCTATCTGTCTCCTTGGTTCCAAAAGGCCCTAGAAAGTAAGTTCATTTGTGTGCAATATCCTGAAAGATTTTGCACTACAAAAGGACTAACAAAGGTGCATCATGTAGCACTATAAGCTGAGAGAAGATTTGGTGTATTTAGACCACTAACAGTATTCTTGCTAATGTCTTAGAAGAGAAGAATTTTTGAACATACAGCAATGTTCCTAATAAACAAGGCAGAGAAAAGTTTGTGTGGTGCCTCTTGAGATATCTTTGCACAAAACTGAAGTGATTTAATCTTTTTATGGTAAAACCACGTAAGAAGTCCTTTGAAAGCCCTTCTCAAAGAAAAGAGCTAAGGTGGAAGGCACATACTTCTTTGTAAGCCCTCCAAAAAGATGAAAACCTTGTTTGAGCAGGATTTGCTTAAACTTCCAATGTGAAAATTATCAAATAACTTTTGATATGGTAATAATAATCTTACACAGCAGAGCAAAAAAAGTGATCCAGACCTCCAGGACACAGAACAATTCTCTTTTCCCCCCCACCTCCAAAGACTAATTATTCACAGAGCCACTAATCAAACTTAGGGCAGTAAAGCACATGAATTTAAAGTAGCAGCTTTGTTTGTAGATTTCTGTTTGCTTATAAACCCACTACACCGAGATAGTAAATAATTCTGCTTTACTTAAGCATTAACTGCAAGATGAATGTAAGCAGCTATTATACAAAGGTGTGAAATGGCAAAATGCTGAATCAGCACTGAAGACAAAGGCATATTATATAAAGGAACCGACTTTTCCTGTTGAGTGAAAGAACTCATTTGACCATTTTCTTTTCCCAGTCAAATCAGATATATTCCAGGTAAGTGAAAATAACCTTCTGCCCTTCACAGCATGTGGCACAATTCTTGATTTTCATGAGGCCAGTCTCACAAAGATCTTTGCTTAATTTGTTAAGTGTGATAGAATTTTTAATGTGAACATACTGAAGTAAATCTTCCACTTGACCTGAAGACTGACATGAAGCTGAGACAAAGCTATCACACTGAAATGGAGCATTCACTCAGCCACCTGTTTAGCTGCAGTGCACAGTTCAAACTGCACAGTGAGAGTGCACCTTACTGTGTCATCAGTGATAGACCTCATTGTTAAAAGTGTCTTCCCTGTATCTAATCCAGTTTAAAACCATTAACCCTTGTCCCATCACAACAGGCCCTGCTAAAAAGACTGTCCCCACATTTCTTAAGGCCCACTTTAAGCATTGAATGATTGCTACAAGGTCTCCCCAGAGCCTTCTCTTCCCCAAGCTGAAGAACTCAAACTCCCTCAGCCTTTCTTCATAGAAGTGTTCCACTGCTCTGATCATTTTTTGTAGCCCTGCACTGGATCTGCCCTGACAAATCCATGTCCTTCCAGTGCTGAGGACTCAAGATGGAAATGGTACTGTAGGGGGGTACCACCAGAGTGGAGGGGCAGAATCCTCCCCTCTTGACTTGCTGGCTAGCTTTCTTTGCTGCAAGCACACATTTTTGGCTCATGTCCAGCTTTTCATCCACCAGTACCCTCAGGTCCTTCTCCCCAAGACTTCTCTCAATCCATTCATTCCCCTGCTGGTACTGATACTGGGGCTTGCCCTGACAGAGGTGCAGGGAGGGCACTGCACTTGCCCATGTGAATCTCATGAGGTTCAACAAGGCCCCACTTCTCAAGTTTGTCCTGGTCCTTCTCATCATTTTCCACCCACTGTGTTCCTGTGTGGCCTGTCCTAGATGATCCTGATTTGGCAGGGCAGTTGGACTTGATCTCTGGAGGTCACTTCCAACCTCTAACATTCTGTGATTTCAGCACACCATGTAGAGAAGTAGTCTCTCATCTATTTCTTGCTCCAAATTAAATTTGCAAGTGTTCCACAATTAAAACAGATACTGAAGAGGCAACAGATGCACCTGTTTTGAGCAAAGTGACCCTTTCAGGATCATAAGATAACACTTAGCACATGGATGACGACATAGAAACAGAATTCTGCAAGTGCTTGAGAGGCAGAAAGACCTGTTGATCAGAAAATGGCTCATGACTGCAAAACTATCAAAGACCTAACCTTTAGTCAGAGCTGAATTCAGATTTCTCACAGTTCCTAGAATGGATTAGAAATTCTGTGATTTTGACACCATTTCCACCAAAACAGATTTAGTTGTGACCAATTTTTACAGATACCAAAGACATTTAGTTTGATCTAGGGAAAAAACAAACACACCAACAAAACAAAACCTGACCAAACAAACTAAAACACAACCAAAAAAACCCCCCAAACCCACCAAAAAATCCCAACAACAAAAAAAAAAAATCCCAAACACTAACAATGAACAAAACCCCCAAACAAATGAAAAATAAAAAAAACCAAACAACTCATACCAAATGAACAAAAATAAAAAAAAAAAAAACCACCCCAAAGTTTGAGACTGAAACTATGTTCACTAGCCAGGCACAAAAAGACAACCAAGCCAGCCCCACTAAACTCCAGCTGCTACCAGTGAAATCTGGTAAAAGCCCTTGAGAAAGGAAGTCCTGTTGTTGACTCAGTCATTTCAGCTCTGACCCTGGAGGAACCTGTTGTGACTTTCAGTGAAGAAGGCCCAGGAGACATTCATCTCTCTGTGGAAAAGCCTGGCCCAGGTAACTGATGCAGGCACTTCTAGACCATAAATGCAGCTTATCAAAATGAGGTGTCAAGATCTTAAACAACTGCATTGGGTCAAGGACACCCAAGAACAGGTATAGCCTCTAAAGGTCCTGCAGCACATCAACTGACTGAAGATTTACTATCAAACATCTCCTTATGTACTCCTGGAAAAACACCAGCTTCTTCAGCAGCTGGTAGGGGCTGGTGCGCTGGGTGGCAAGCCCACACCTGGTAAGAGTCCAGAGCTGTTCTCAGTATCACAATCCAATCACATACTATCTGCTCCTTTCGTATGGAGGAAGTTTGTGGGTGAAAGCCTCTCCCTTGTTAAGCCCATGAATGGGAGTCTTGCAGTCTTTCTACAGCAAGCAGAAAGAGACAGAGTATGGATCAGGTTTCAGAAGCCGACATCACAGGAAGGATATGATCAAACATGGCCATGCTGAACTTTTAAAAGCTACAGATTCAAAATGAATCCTGGAGAGGTGGATTGGTTCAAACCCTCTGACAGTCAGCACTAGAGGCCTAGCAATGTCAGGCTCCAGAATTCTGCAAGCAAAATATTAATGGTTGCATTTGTTAAGCAGGAGTGGCTAAAAACACACTGAGCCCATAAAAGTCAAGTCAAACGTGGGCCAAAATAGAATGTAACTGTCAGCATTCAGTAGCATGTGAGGCAACTCAGTAGTTGAGAGCTCAGGAATGCCCACAATTCTATGTGCATAGGATCCACCTGAGCACAAAAGAACACAACAAGATACTGTCAAGGCTCAACAAAGCTCCCAACGCTTGTGTGTGGTGACTTAAAGCTTATGTGGCCATGTAGACTTTCAGCAATACCTTCAAGTTTTACAACACTTCAGCTTTAAGAAGATCACAGAATGGTAAGGTTGGAAGAGACCTCAAAGATCATCTAGTTCCAACCCCCTGCCATTAGGCAGGGACACCTCCCACTAGTACAGGTCACTCAAGGCCTCCTCCAACCTGGCCTTCAACACCTCCTGGGAGGGAGCAGACACAACCTCCCTGGGCAACCTGTGCCAGTGTCTCACCACCCTCACTGCAAAGAACTTCCTCCTAACATCCAGTTTCAATCTCCCTTCTGCCAGTTTAAACCCATTGCCCCTTGTCCTGTCATTGCAAGACCTTGTCAATAGTCCCTCCCCAGCCCTCCTGTAGGCCCCCTTCAGATCCTGGAAAGCTACTCTAAGGTCTCCTTGAAGCCTTCTCTTCTCCACGCTGCAAAGCCCCAACTCTCTCAGCCTGTCTTCATAGCAGAGCTGCTGCAGCCCTCTGAGCATCTTCGTGGCCCTCCTCTGGATGTTTAGCTGCTGCCTTTCTCTACAGCACAAAGTTTCGCTCAGCTCTGTTATTGACATAACTATAAAGTGACAATTACAATAAACAAGATACACCTGATAAGAGTATCCAGTGTAAATGACAGACCTCTGCTATGGATTGCATTGTGGTAAGTCTGCTGTACTCTTTTTCCAGCATGTCCAGCTTTTCCAGTTTAGACTGAACATGTGAATGATCAAGAAGTCGATCTCTCTCCAAGGAACCCTTGAAAGGAGAAGTAAAAAGCAAAACCAGTATAAGCACAAGCCCAGGCCCCAAGAACATCTATAGTAAGCCTCGTGTTTGCAGCACAGAAGAGGCCCACAAACAGTTCAAAAGAACTGCTACTTCCTCTGTGAAATTTTAGACAGTGCTACAGTTACGGAGCAACTGTGCCACTGGTCCACGAACGCTGGGAACCTCACACTCAACCAGGCTCAGCTGAGAGAGAATTCTGCAGAGTGCCTCCCTCCAAAACCAGTGTGATAAACCCCCTCATTACTCAGCTATCAGACAGCTTTTTTTTTTCTTCAGCAACTATTTAATAGATTGAAATATAACAGCCACAGAGACCAATGAATAGAGAGCTCTAGGTGATCCATATGCCTATAAAACAAAATTCAAGCTTGTATGACAAAAAGTAGATCTTACAAGTCACTGATGGTAAGAAACAGAAACCTTACTATGTTTTTTATGGAATTATTTCACCCCCAGTTTTATAAAAGCAATACCAGTAACAAAAAACTCCAAATATATGAAGAGTATGAACACAGAAGGGAGGCTTTTTCAAGCATCACTGAGGGACAAGGATGAGCTACTACAGTAAGCCAATCATACAGAAGCAAACAATTAGTACTAACATAAGAGCCTGGTATTGCCTTAGAGAGAGGTTCACAAAGGCATAAAAGTTGTATTTCTTTAAAAAAGGAAGTATTTAAGTACAGAAGTTATCCACACTAAGTATATAAAGACCTGCTGAAGTAGACATCCAGACCTCAAAACAAAGTTTACAGTAACTGCAAAAAGTCATGACACAGTTCATGATTTTTATAATTTAACCCTGAGAGAATCTCAAGAGCACACCTGTTTCTCCAAGAGATGTGACTTCTCATTTTCTGCATGCTGGATCATTTTTCTCATGTAGTCCAGCTGTTTCTCTAAAAGGCTGCACCGAGACTCAGCAGCAGCCAGCTGAGAAGCCAATTCTGGAGGTAAAAGAAGGCAAAAAAGTGAAATCATGCATCATGTTCCTGGATTTTTAGGTTTTTATGACAGATCCAAAAGAAATAAGGAAAGGACCATGTAAAGAAATTCATCAGAATCTAATGAACTGTTGTATGCATCCAAATCCCTAAAAGTATGCTTTTTAAAACTATTTGTAACTTTACGTCATAAAATCACATAATGGTAAGATTGGAAGGAACTCCAAAGATCATCTAGTTCCAACCCCCTGCCATAGACAGGGACACCTCCCACTAGTACAGGTCACTCAAGGCCTCCTCCAACCTGGCCTTCAACACCTCCAGGGAGGGAGCAGACACAACCTCCCTGGGCAACCTGTGCCAGCGTCTCACCACCCTCACTGCAAACAACTTCCTCCTAACATCCAGTTTCAATCTCCCCTCTGCCAGTTTAAACCCATTGCCCTTTGTCAGCTCATGTTGCTGAGCTAGAAAGTGCTGAACAAATTAAAACAACTTTATGCAGTGACAATAAAAATCAAGTCCCATCCATATCAATGTTCTGTAGTATCTATGTAAGTTTGCAAACAACCTTGATTTTTCTTTGACACTTCAGTCTTGACATGTTCCTTGTGCTGCATTTGTTCACTCAGCACTTTCTTGTAGTCTGCTGTTTCCCTGCTGAGGTGTTTTACATTCTCCTCTGCCTGAAGCCGTTCCAACTCCAGACGATGAATTTTTTCCTGGAGATTCTTCAGAGCAGAAAATATTGCTGTAATTGAACAAGTACCTTCTGTTAGATGCCATTAAACCACCACTTCAAGATAATACTGAACTTGAAACATTTTTATAAAAGCATGTCATAAAAGCAAGTCAGCGTCTTCTTTCCTAGGATCCAAGACTCCTTCCAGGAATTAAGAGCTGCTTCCCTTTAAACCATAACTGATTCTAAGACTAGTCTCAAAGAAAGAGGTGTCCTTGGTGCACACTTTCATCTGAGACATTTGGAAAGACAGATCCTCTTCCCAGAACAAGGCACGTAAATATTCTGTAGACTCAGTGCACACAGCATGCCCTCTGACTCTATCAAAATGAAATATAAAGCCACAGCTACATAGTTAAAACAGTGGCAGTTCTCCATGTTATTATTCCTCTAGGTGCACATGCTAGCACAATAAATACACAAACCCAATGTTCCTGTGAAGGGTCACAGAGCAGAATAAAGCTGTACAAGTGTTTAGTGACAGCTTGTTTTGCCTGGCCTCTGCACTTGTGTGTTTCCTCATGACACTCAAATCCCAGATATGCATCTCCTTTATGATGAACAACTTTTCCTCTTTCTGTTCCACTCCCTACTTTAGTAATTTTCCAACAAAAGCTCTTATTCACTACTACAGAAAGAAAAGCAGTCCTAATAGAACTCATGTCACCTTGCAGTTAGACCATCTGCTGGTAATGTGATGTATTGTGCCTCTTAGTTGCATTGTTTAATTTTGCAAAGGGAACCATAGACTCTTCCCACTACACTCTCGTATTAAAATAAAACACAAGCACATCTGTACAGACAGCTCATATAACAGACTAATCTGCAAGGTCACTCTGTTGTGCTTAAATCCGCTCTAGAGAAAGAATGTATCTTCACTACAGGATGCATGAGCACAGGAGAAGTCAGGACTGCGTGTTTGAGCGTCAGATTGCTACAGAAATAAAGGAATAATTACAATAAAAACTAGTTTCCTAGCAGAAAAAACTTAACTCTCTTAATGTAGAACAGCACATTAGAGTATTGCATCACTAAAAACCACCTGCTTTAAGGCACTTAAGTAAGTAAGTAGGTGACAGCAGTCACAGTTAAGGGAAAAGTTAAGAGATAACTTGGCCCTGTTTGCAAGATCAGTCACCAACTGTACCCTCTTCCCCTTTTATATTACTGTTATCAGGATTAAGTTGAAATGGGCATAGCTAAAACTATACACAGTTTTGTTACTGTGGTTAGTATCTTAGAGCTAAACTCAACATTTCTGTATGTTTACACCACTAACAACACAGTAACAAAGTAAATTCAAGCAATGAATAAAGGTGAAACCCAAAAGGTTGCCCAAATATTGTTCAGACATCCTTATTTTAGAATATTAAAGCCAACTATGTATGTTGAGACAAACACCACAAATAAATTCAAACCAAAACAAGCTGAATTTAATATACTCAATTTCAAGATATTTCTATTTTTATTCTTTTAATTGGGGATTGGGAGAAGCAGTAAGGACCCTTGAGAACAACCAAATCAGTTTTACCATCTGCAATTAATTTTCATAGCCTTAAATTTATGAAAATAAATACTCTAGGGCATTTCTCCATTTTTAAAAGAAACTGGATCATCTGCCTGTTGGCTTTAATTTTCAGTATGTACTTAAACATTTTTTTAATATAAAGACATTTATTCAGAGCTGGCAGACTTCCTGACTGAAAAAGTTGCCAAGTGAAAACCTGTAAGCTGAAAATTTGTCACTAATGCAATACATTCTATAAGAATATTCCTGCATCAAGAGCATTTGTAGGGAAACTCTTCCCTGCACAGCAGGTTGCTCTGGAGAGTACCTCAGTGCACAATAAGCCAATTCGCAAGAATAACAGAAAACGAAATCAAGACTAGTTTTGTTCATGTCAGGCAAGATCAGTCTGGAGAGGAACACCAGGACCAAAGTGGGAAAGCAGGGAGAAGGAATAGCCTAGAAACAAGGAACAAATGGGAGTAAAATTATCTCTCCTCTTTGGTGTGGTGAGGTCTCAGTTCAGCATTATACTGAACTCTGTTTTGTACTAAGTCTTCACTGATATGATAAATATTCTCTCCACACTCTTGACCATGAGAGGTATTCTTATTTTGACAGGACCAAACCTCTTCCTTTCCCCCAAACTATTCTGGGGACTAAAGGCTCCTTCTTTTAAATTCAGCTGTGAACTCAGAATAGGAATGAGTAAGGTGGACTGAAGAGGGGACAAAGAAAACGCATGAGGACAATTTCATAACATACTCTGCCAGCTTTACAGCTCTCTACTACTGGAAAGGAACACCTTTCTTCAGCTGCAAGGCGATGTTTTTCATCAGGTTTTCTTCATAAAGAGAAGTGTAAAGGACAGCTGACCTGCACACACCAAAAAGTGATAAAAGGCCAAAAAGACTGCAGGCTTTGTAGAGTGGACACACAGTATTTCTCCACACTTTGGAAACAGGTGAGAAGGCAACTTTGCTGAACTGTTACCTCTGCTGTTGCTTTCAGGATATGGAATTACTGGTTTCTGTGGGGAGCGCAGCAAATCCGAATTAATAAATGGCTTGTACTTTGGGTATTCTATAAATGAAGTGGCAGAGAGTTCATCTGTGGCTGACATGGAGTTATGAGTTTTCTGCAAATCATCCTGAGAAACAAAACAAAGTTGTTATTCAGCACATTTGTTCCTCTGTCACAACAACAACAAAAAAATTAGAATCCAATCTGTGTAAGTATTGCTGCAGGAGACTATACTTCAAACGCTGCATTTCCTCCCTTAAAGCCTTATCCTTCACACTCAACTCTCCTCCACTAAAAAGAGTATCAGGAAGAAAATATCTTTTCCACTCTCATTTCTACTCATACTGTCTCAGGCAACACATAATTGGTTGGAAAATAGCCAGCTCCTTAACTACCAATTATACTTACTGCACACAAGACACTGTACTAAGGTGGCCAACGCAGATAAAGCACACCCAGAACCAGAGTTCACTCATCTAACACAACAGCTCACTGACTGTAGACGGGACACAGGACATGCACCCTCCTCACCTCAACGTTCCAGCTGCATAGTCTCAACCCCATTGTTTTCACTGACTTCAGGTTGTCTTTCCTATCCTTCTGTGTATAGACTGAACCACCCCAAAGGACGCATCTAAATGACTTTATACTACACCAGTGGTACCAGCACAAGAAAAGCAGCAGCAGACCACAGCCAGGAAGGTGCTTCTGCCTCTGAGCAGCAAGGTGCTGTTAGAACAGCTTTCAACAGCAGTATTCTCACCACAGCCACAGAGACCTCGGACTGCCCAACAGTCTACATCAACTCTCCCAACATTTCCTGTGTTTCGGATGCTGCAGTGACCAGAGGGAACCACCTGCCTGTCCACACACTGTCCTCAGGTTGCCATCAAACCACATGCTTTCTAACAGGATGCTTCTAAGCAAAAGGGCCATAGCACTTGATATACTGTGTTTTGACTCAAAAACTGGCTACATGAGGCTTTCCAATTCATTAATTAAATATTAATTTCCAATTCAATAAATAAAAGATGCTAATTTTTAACGCCGTACCCACTAATAAAAATTTCGGTACTAAAATTCCAGAGTAACCTAAGAGAGAAAAGAACTGTAGGCAGATGCAGTGCTCCTACAGCTTTCCACATATCATTTACTCCATTAATATTCCAACTGTGCAATTGTTGATCTTGGTAGGGTTTTATGCTTTTGCAAATAGCAATTATTGGTAGCATATCACGACCTGAATTTAAATACAGGAAGTATTTATACAAGTATCTCATAGCAAGTTAGACAACAGCTCAAAATGCATTGTGAGAAAGATTAATACAAGAAGAAAAATTCAGAAAATACCCAAGTTATTTGTAGCCTATAGACAGCAAACTTCCTCTTATAAATGGATTCACTGCAGACAAGAAAATCAGGACCCTAAGTACTCTGAACAGATCAATCACTGTTTCTAAGCAGTTTTATGAATGCTTTGTAGTTCATGTTTGTATTTTCCTAAACAACATAATTGCTCTTCTTGGAATAACTGCATTTGCAGAACAACTTTTGGCTACTACAGAAAGCAAATTAAAACACTAATCCCCCATTAGGAATATCTAATAAAAATATTTCAGCCAGGTTTTTGTATGCACACTTGTTTATGCTCAGCAGCCATACTGGTCTACCTAGAAGGTGTGAACTCAAAAACAAATGAAAGCCTGTTAGGTGCTAACATTAAGACCTAAACCTCACTCCTTCAAAAATACCATCAATGTTGCAGGATGTGGAAGAGTAAAATCAAATAACAGAGTAAAAATGGACTGAACAAAACATGACACTTCATGCAACAAGCAACAGAATATTGGAGGTGTGGCTAGCAGGTAAAGAAAGGTTCTCCTTCCCCCCTGCTTTGCCCTGGGGAGGCTGAATTTTGAGTACTGTGTCTAGTTCTGGGCCTCACAGTTCAAGAGAGACATAGAATTGCTTGAGAGAGTCCAGCACAGAGTCACAAAGATGATTAAGGGAATGGAACATCTCTCTTACGAGGAGAGACTAAGGGACCTGGGGCTCTTTAGCTTGGAGGAGACTGAGGTGTGACCTCATTAATGTTTATAAATATGAATATATAAAGGGTGAGTGGCAAGAGGATGGAGCCAGGCTCTTCTTGGTGATGCCCACTGACAGGACAAAGGGAAGAATTTTTTCCCTGCAAGTGTGACAGAACACTGGAACAGGCTGCCCAGGGGGGTTTAGGAGTCTCCCTCTCTGGAGATTTTCAAAACCTGCTGATGTGGGTTTGGGAGTTCCCCGCCCCCCCACACTTTGTAAAATGACCCAGGCTAGAACTCAGCCGGCTGGAAGTTTAGATGAAGCTATATTTACAGCTCAGCACAATGTACAAGCAGATATATACACTATATACAGGAATATTTACAGAAATATACAAGGTAAAGGTAATACAGAAACACAACACCCCTCCCAGAAATCAGAGACTCCAGGAGGGGCTCCCAACCACCCTTCCACCTTCTCCCCACCCCTATACCTTACCCCAAGGTTTTGAGGATCGGCCAGAGGAGGAGTTAGAAGAAAAGTGATTAGTGAAATTAATTTGTCGGAGAGGAGAAGCCAGAAGTTGCAGGATAGCCCCAGACACTGTATCCCAGAGAGTGCCCCAAGCCCGACTGGCTTATCTTTTGTTTTGGGTTCTTTCTTAAGCATAACAGCAAGCCTATGAGTGAAGTAGACATCACCATTGTCTCCTTTTCACAGCCTATAGTATAATTTTCTCTATTAAAATATTCCAATTAGCCTTAAACCAGCACACCTGCCTGGTTGTGTTCCTGTGTGATCTGGTAGAGGTGATCCTGCTCTGGCAGGGGAGCTGGACTGGATGATCTTTTGAGGTCACTTCCAGCCCCTGACATTCTGTGATTCTGTGAATAGCAGCAAGGTGAGCCTCAGCAACCCAAACCACAGTATTGGTGACAATCAATAATGATTCAAATATCAACATACTACCTGTTATTGATTCAAATCAAAGGTATCAAATGCGACAGTCAACATAAAAGGGGAAACGGTTTGAAATCAAAGCAGGGCTGCCAGCATCACAACTTTCCTAGACATCTTTGTGTTTCTCCTGTGTCATGGTAGGCCTAAAC
>WBNM01029935.1:0-22495 GCA_013399055.1 Ramphastos sulfuratus
TGCATCAAAAGAAGCATGGTCAGAAGATTGAGAGAAGTGATTCTGCTCCTATGCCCCTATGCTCTGTTCTGCTGAGACTTCACCTGGAGTACCAGCTCTGAGGCCCTCAACACAAGAAGGACATGGATCTGCTGGAGCAGGTGCAGAGGAAGTTACAAACATGAATCAGAGGGCTGAAGCACTTCTGCTACAAAGTAAGATGAGAGAGCTGGGGCTTGGAGAAGGCTCTGGGGAGACCTTTTAGCAACCTTCCAGTACCTGAAGGGGGCCTGCAAGAAAGCTGTTCAGAAGAGCTTGTTGTGACCGGACAAGGGATAGTGGTTTCAAACTAGAGAAGGGCAGATTTAGGGTGGACATTAGGAAGAAGTTCTTTGCTACAAGGATTATAACACTGAATTGGTTGCCCAGGAAGGTGGTGGAGGTCTCATCCCTGAAGACACTCAAGGTCAGATTTGATGGGGCTCTGAGCAACCTGATAGTTGGAGATGTCCCTGCTTAGTGAAGGGTGGGGTTGGACTAGATAAGCTTTGAAGGTCCCTTCCAGCCTCGTGCCTTCTGTGGTTCTGTGATAAAGGCAGGCCATTTTTCTCAGCCCTGGGTCCTGGCTGTAACAGAGCACTTGTCACCAACACAGGTGTGAAGAAGTGAGTGCAGTTTCTCCTGTGGTTTCAGCTGGCAAAACAGAGGCACAGCACAGCCTGGCTCCATATAGCCACAGTTACTGCCTTCTGCAAGGTGCCTGTGGTTCCCACATGGCAGCTCAGTGCAGGAACCCATCAAATGTACAACCATAGGAGAGGACAAACCCTCAGCCCCATCCCAGCAGATGGAAGGTGCTGGGTTTCAAAATGTGACCACTGGTTTGAGTTGCCTTAACACTTGTATTCGATTTTTGTGCCTGTGAGTGCTGTCAAATGCTTAACATCACCCTGTAAATTAAAGTCTACATTTGTGACTTAATTCATGGAAAAACCTGAGTCCACTAAGTACCAGCCTTCCTACATCTGAAATCTGATTTGGTAGAGGTACATTTTCTTCACAGGACACTCCCAACATGAGATAAGAGTGTCCAAGACTTGTCTAGGTTGTTCTCTTTTTTTTTTTTCCCTTTAACAACTCAGATAATAAAGCACTCTCCAATTTAAAGCACACATCAAAGTCATGGATGTTGCTGATTTAATGAAATTAACAGGAAAATCTGCATAGACAGTCAGTACAGTTTCTGTGTTTAGACCAGATCTAATACAAATATGCCAGAGGAAAGAACAGGAATTGTCCTCACAGTCAGCGTTGTGGCCTGCAACAGCCTGCCTGTGAAAAGAATCAATCCTGTCAATGAGTGGTGCTGACAGAAAATGGAAACACTCCACAATGAAACATCTCACAAAATCTCCCTGACCATCATCAAAAGCTTTTGCTATGAGGAAGCATAAATACTATCATCCATCCATCCATCCACCTATATTTTCCTACTTCCAGTAATTAATTATTCTTTCCTAGAAAGTGCCAAAGAAGTTAATAAAACATTTTCTTCACTCTGCAGACACTTATTTAAGGCAATAACTGTAAAATCAAAAATAGGGGGAAAATTAGTTAAGAATCTCTTTCCAAGAGGGTTCAAATTCTGAAAAATACAAAAATTTAAAAATAAAAAGCCTTTATTCTTTGGAAAGCTAAATTGCTTACCAAAAAAATGCTCACAGAAATTCTTCCTGCTTTTGCCACACTCCCCTACTTCAGCAGCTGTCCCTTCTGACAGCTCTAGAGATGGCAAAGCAAACTGGGGCTGTGCAGTCATAAAACTCCCAAACCTCACAGAGCTATTACAGGGGAAACTGAAGTGAAGCCTCTTCCCTATGCCCGATGCTGTGCAGCTGCCAGCTGACACCACAGCCCAGACTGAGTAACAAAATGGTGAAGCCGAGCCCACATCTCGCTTAGCATCATCTTGAAGTCTACAAGATACTTCAAACCTGTCTGGAAATCCTGCCCAGTGGGCAGTGAAAATTACTGGGCAGAGAGGAACCATCCCTGTGGGAACCAATTAGGAAAGGAAAATAGACCCTCCTGCCCTTAGGTTGCTCTGTCCTTCTGCTAATGTGTCCTTTCTTATCAACCAGAAACAGCCCTCATGAGCTAAACAGCTCTCCAGAGTGCAGGAAACCACCTCTAGGTGGCTGAGAAACCACTTTAGGTTTGAGGGAAAGAAATAAAAAAAACCCTCTGTCAAGTCATTGTCTCTGTCACTTCCAGAATGAAACTATGGTCAACTTATGCACTATTTGCTTCTTCACATTCAGCAGCTTAAAGCATAAACCAAAGCAGGGAGCTGGCAGGTTAGCTGATCATTACATGCTGGCTAATTTATTATACACAGCTCCCTAATGAGCTGTGAAATAAATTCAGATGTGGCCGTTTTAGCAAATGCACAATAATCTCCATCTCTCAAATATCTGAGCTGGTTATCCAAGGCTGCTGCTACTGGTCCTAATGTCAAGGGAGCAGTAACAATTCTCTACCTCTACTTTGCATCACACAGATGCCCTGAATGAGCTCAAGGGTATCTCCTACCTGGGAGCTGACAGGCAGTCCCTTTGCAGTGCCTTCACTGCAGGGAGGACTTTTTCATATAATTTTGAGACAGCTCAGAAAACATCTTTGGACACAAGAACTTTGCCAAGGGCTCTCCTGGCTCTCTTCTTTGAGTTCAGTTTTGGGGCCCTAACTACATGAAAGTCATCAAAGTGCTGGAGCAAGCCCAGAGAAGAGCAATGTAGCTGGTGTAGCTGTCCATGTCAGTGACATGGGCAGAGGAATCGAGTGCACCCTCAGCAAGTTTGCAGATGACACCAAGCTGTGTGGCACAGTTGCCTTGCTAGAGGGCAGGGATCCATCCAGAGGGACCCAGACAGGCTGCAGAGGTGGGCCCAGGCCAACCTCATGAAATTCAACAAGGCCAAGTGTAAGGTCCTGCACCTGGGTAGGCACAATCCCAAGCACAAATCCAGGCTGAGTGGTGAATGGCTGGAGAGCAGCCCTGAGGAAAAGGACCCTGGAGTCTGGGTTGATGAAAAGCTCAACATGNGGGAACTGGGTCTGTTTAGTTGGAGAAAAGGAGGCTGAAGAGAGACCTTTTGGCTCTCTATGACTCCCTGAGTTTGAGCCAGGTGGGTATTGGTCTCTTCTCCTTAGTAACAAGTGATAAGGCAAGAGGAAATGGTCTCAAGTTGCATCAGAGAAGCTTTAGACTGGATCTGAGAAGAAAATTCTTCACTGAAAGGGTTCTCAAAGACTGGAACAGGCTTCCTGTCCCTGGAGGTGTTTCAAAGATGCAGAGATGTGGTTCTAAAGACCATGGTTTATCACCAGACTTGGCAGAGTTAAATAATGGTTGGACTTGATGATCTGAAAAGCCTTTACCAGTGAAAACAGCTCCATGATTTTGATTCTATAGTTACCATCACTTTTCACTATTTAACCACAGTCTCAGTTCTCTACTGAGCCTTACCAGCTGGGGTTGGGTTGGTTTCTTTTCAGAAGATAGAGGAGCAGATATACATTAAAAGGAGGAAAAAAACATATGGTGAGTATATGTGTATGACTCTCAGATGTAGGTCTGCAACACGTCAGATGTACATATTATTTGGTAGGGGAATTTTAAAGATGATGAGCCCAAGACTGTAAAGCCTCAGCAAGCTTAGCCCCATGGTAATTATAAATTCACCTGCTATAAACACACAATCCTTCTGGTCCTGCAAGACATTTGTATTCTGTCACACCCAGTTTTAAAGGTCTCAGGCGAAGGTGATTTGCAGGCTATTATATTTCATTAGCAAGATGCTTTCTGGATACTCATTTACAATTTTCCCTTCCTTAATTAACTCCAGCTACTTCTAGTTACACCTTTGTGTGCTTCATTAAATCATTTCATTTCCTCCTTGTTATTTAACAGCCTTCAGTTATTTGCAGACTGCTGAGCTCCATTCTCACCCTTTAGGTTGGCCAGTGGCCAAAACTAAAGTAGCCAGCTCAGATCCTCAGCTGGCATAAATCACTTTGGTACTTTTAATCTTTCTCACACTGCACGAGTTGCTCGTTCCAAGTCAACGATCTGCTCATCATTTTTTCTCTCTCAGCTCTGACCTCTTCCTGCTGATCACAGGATGCCCAGACTCAGCACGACTTGCAAGAAATGAGTGCACCAAAGGCCTGTAAAGGCAGCCCAGATTGCCACTGGCTTTTTCTACACAGGTTGGAAACCAATGGCTAATTCTGATCTCAGAAGAGTAGACTCTGTCTCTTTTATATTTTCTTCCCAAAATATGTTCTCATGAATGTTTTCAATAAAATTTTGGGGGGAAAATACATTTCAGCACAACTTCACAGATTTTCATGTATAGTTTTGTAGTTTTTCCCTGCTCTGATGTATTTATCTCTCTTGTTGCATCACTGAATCTGTTTAAACTTAGGTCTGTTTATCTCATTTTCTAAGACATATCTAAGACCAATCCCAATGGACATGTGCCTGTTAAGTGTACAGGATGAGATGCTTCTGGAACGCTATGGCATAACACCCACTGGGAGAGATGTGGGGAACAGCTGGGGAGCTTACAGATGTCTACAGCACAGAACTGGAGGAAGGAAGTAGAAGTGTTCTTCTCCCATCTGAATTACTGTCTAGTGCTGTCCTCCAATCCAAATTAGTGTTTAGTGCTGTCCTCCAATCTGAATTACTGCCTGGCAGTGATAGAGCTGCAAACAGAAAGTTGCTTGCAGTGAGCACCTTCAAAGAATTCCAGACATGCCTGTGAGTAACTTCCATTGCTTACTATTGCATGGTGCTGTCATGATGCACAGAACTGAGCTCTCTAGTTAGATATATTCTTGAATAACTTGATGGATGGAAACAGCTTCAGGCGTTCATCCCTCAGCTTCCCTCCCAGCCCAAGGCAGATGTTGCTGGGTTTGTTGCTCAAGGGGTGGTGGTTCTGAGTTGTACTTCTGAGCATAACCACAGTTGCACCATCCAAAGTGTTCAAAGGTCATTTTTGTGCCATCCAGCTTCTCAGATGCAACTCCACCAACTCTGCAGTGGAGAAGGATGACTAATGTACAAGCTATGACCAGGCATGACATCTCCCAGCACAGGAGGTGGATAAAAGGCAGGGAAGGTGTTCAACACTCAGGTTTTCAGTGGCCTAAGTATAGAGGTTATTTTCCCCAGAAAAGGAAGTAATTGTGTCTGGGGTACTGCAGAACAACACAAGCTGAACACAAATGCCAGGAAATAGTTTTCGACAGAGCTGACACAGCCTGAACCAGTGTTTAGCAAACAGGTCAGTAGCTGGGGCTATCCCAGAGGGCTGCAAATGTCACCATGGCCAAGCAGTTTCTCTGTGAGATGAAGGGAATTACATCCTACCCTTTCTCTCTCAGAGAAAGGGACAGTGGCATGACCGCCTTTTGCTTTTCCATGCTAAAGCTGGACACATTTTGCATCCCATCAGCTATTTACCTCTATCCCACAGAGGAGCAAGAGGATGGCTGTCTGAAAACTACTTACGTGCAGGTTAATAAAATGAAGATTGTCTCCTCAGACATGCTGGAAATAGTACCTGTAATATATAGCACTTCATGCTCACCAAAGGTCAGGCAGGAGATCAGATTTGAGAAATGTGTATCAGACAATCTTTGTTAATTAGTTCCTGGCTATCTCTTATCAAATAACCAACACTAACAAAGACTGCATTAGAAAATACAGTCCTTTATCTTCAAATACAGCAGTCAGCTTCATGAGGCAGACTGATTAACAAGTGAGAAATTGCAGGCTATGAGAAAGCTGTTTGCAATGGAATGATGCTCAAGACTAGAGCTGTCACATTATCATTTGAAGCTGCCCTAAGGTTGCTCTAAGCTGCATGGCCCATATGGGATCTGAATATAGACAGTGGCAATGCAGAAAATCAGCAGGCCCCAGACAGATAAGATCACAGAATCACAGAACGTTAGGGGTTGGAAGGGACCTCAGGTCGCATAGGAATGGATCCAGGCTGTTTTTGAATGTCTCCAGAGTGGGAGACTCCATAGCCTCTCTGGGCAGCCTGTTCCAGTATTTTGTCACCCTCACAATGAAAAAAGTTTATCCTTATGTTCACATGGAACATCCTCTGCTCCAGCTTGCACCCACTGCCCCTTGTCCTGCCACTGGAGATCACTGAGCACAGCCTGGCACCATGCTCCTGACACTGCCCTGCACATCTTTATAAACACAAAGGAGGTCACCCCTCAGTCTCTTCTCCAAGCTAAAGAGCCTCAGCTCCCTCAGCCTTTCCTCACAGGCAGATGTTCCACTCCCTTCAGCATCCTTATGGCTCTGCGCTGGATTCTTTTAAGAAGTTCCCTGAGCTCCTTCTTGACCTGAGGGGCCCAGAACTGGACACAATATTCCAGATGTGGCCTCACCAGGGCAGAGTAGAAAGGGAGGAGAACCTCCTGTACCTTCCATTCATATGGGCTGCATGTTTTTTCTGCAATATTATCTGAAGCTAGTACTACATTAAAATGGGTTCTAATATTTCTCCCATGAATGATCTCAAAGGTCCATTCAGCTCTCAGCCACTAAACAGTTGCCCTTGATCTCTGTCAAAGGTAGCTACAGCCACAGCAGTCCAAATATCTGCATTGTTACCAACTCTTGACATGAACATCAAGGGCAGGTATGCCATCCAGAGGGACCCAGACAGGCTGGAAAGCTGGGCCCAGACCAACCTTATGAAGTTCAACAAGGCCAAGTCCAAGGTCCTGCACCTGGGTTGGGGCAATCCCAAGTACAAATCCAGGCTGGGCAAGAAGTAGTTTGGGAGCAATCTGGATGAGAAGGATTTGGGGGTGTCAGCTGATGACAAACTCACCATGAGCCAGCAATAGTCACTGGCAGCCCAGAAGACAACCCTGTGCTGGGCTGCATTCAGAGCAGTGAGAGCAGCAGGACAGGGAGGGGATTCTGCCCCTTTGCTCTGATGAGACTCCACTTGGGGTACTGCATCTAGTTCTGGTGCCTCCAGCATAAGAGGAACATCAAACTGCTGGAGCAGGTTGAGAGAAGGCCACAAGATTACCAGAGGGCTGGAAAAGTTCCCCTAAGAGGATAGGCTGAGAGAGCTGGGGCTGATAAGCCTGGAGAAGAAAAGGCTTCAGGGACACCTTAGAGCAGCTTTCCAGTACCTGAAGGGGGCTACAAGAAAGCTGGGAAGGGACATTTTATAGAGGCTTGTTGCAATAGGATGAGGGAAAGTGGATTGANGTACCTTCCATTCATATGGGCTGCATGTTTTTTCTGCAATATTATCTGAAGCTAGTACTACATTAAAATGGGTTCTAATATTTCTCCCATGAATGATCTCAAAGGTCCATTCAGCTCTCAGCCACTAAACAGTTGCCCTTGATCTCTGTCAAAGGTAGCTACAGCCACAGCAGTCCAAATATCTGCATTGTTACCAACTCTTGACATGAACATCAAGGGCAGGTATGCCATCCAGAGGGACCCAGACAGGCTGGAAAGCTGGGCCCAGACCAACCTTATGAAGTTCAACAAGGCCAAGTCCAAGGTCCTGCACCTGGGTTGGGGCAATCCCAAGTACAAATCCAGGCTGGGCAAGAAGTAGTTTGGGAGCAATCTGGATGAGAAGGATTTGGGGGTGTCAGCTGATGACAAACTCACCATGAGCCAGCAATAGTCACTGGCAGCCCAGAAGACAACCCTGTGCTGGGCTGCATTCAGAGCAGTGAGAGCAGCAGGACAGGGAGGGGATTCTGCCCCTTTGCTCTGATGAGACTCCACTTGGGGTACTGCATCTAGTTCTGGTGCCTCCAGCATAAGAGGAACATCAAACTGCTGGAGCAGGTTGAGAGAAGGCCACAAGATTACCAGAGGGCTGGAAAAGTTCCCCTAAGAGGATAGGCTGAGAGAGCTGGGGCTGATAAGCCTGGAGAAGAAAAGGCTTCAGGGACACCTTAGAGCAGCTTTCCAGTACCTGAAGGGGGCTACAAGAAAGCTGGGAAGGGACATTTTATAGAGGCTTGTTGCAATAGGATGAGGGAAAGTGGATTGAATCTTGAGGAGAGGAGACTTAGATTGGAGATTAGGAAGAAATTCTTTAGCGTAAGAGTGGTGAGACACTGGAACAGGTTGCTCAGGGAGGTTGTGGATGCCCCCTCCCTGGAGGTGTTCAAGCCCAGGCTGAGGCCTTGAGCAGCCTGGTCTAGCAGAAGGTGTCTCTGCCCATGGCAGGAGGTTGGAACTAGGTGATCTTTAAGGTCCCTTCCAACCCAAACTAGTCTATGAATCTACGAATCTTGACATGAGCATTAGGACAACAAAGCTGGTGAAGGGTCTGAAGAAAAAGGTCCTGTGAGGAGTGGGTGAGGGAACCAGGGTTCTTTAGTCTGGAGAAAGGGAGGTCAATCTTTTCACTCTCTACAACTCCCTGAAGGAGGCTGGAGTGAAGTTGGTCTCTTCTGCCCAGTAATAAGTGGTAGGAGGAGAAGAAATAGTCTCAAGTTCCCCCAAGAGAGGTTTAGGTTGGATATTAAAAGAAACTTCTTGACTGAAAGAGTTCTTGAAGACTAGAACAGGCTGCACAGGGAGGTATTCAACTCTCCATCCATGGAGGTGTTTTAAAAGAGGCAGAGGTGTACTGCTGAGGGACATGGTTTGGCACCAGCCTTGGCAGAGGTAGAAAAAGATTGGACTGGATGATCATGAAGGCCTTTTCCAACTGGAATGATTCTGTAATTCTATGATGAACTCTAATGGGACTATGAACACGAGGACTTTCAGCCACACAGAATTCTTGCCATCGCTGGCAATCAAATGTGCTGCAAAGGCTTGGCCTTACCCCAACTTGCTTCCCCTGCCAGTCTGAGTATTTTCATGTTTTTCTCTTTCCCTCTGCAGTGAGTCCAGACACAGAGACATGCATGCTCTCCTTTCTCAACATCTTTACCCTCTGCAATCCTGTAATTAACCCAAGACTCCATAATGAAACTCGGACTTAGAAGCTTTTGAGGGCAGGATTTTGTTGTGTGGTTTTTTTTATTTTTCCTGTGCCTCAGCTTTTGCCAATAACCAGCTTCTCACTCAGGCAATCTCTCTGAAAGCTTCAAACAGCCACACATGTGGCAAAACCACAGTGACCCCAGTATAACTTGAGAGATATCTATACCCTGCCTGGAATATTAGCACTGCCTTCTGCTTCAGCATGTCTAAGTGCTAGGGTAGGACAATGACATGCTCTTCAGTTTCAGAGCAGTTTTACCTCAAACCCCCATCTAATTGGGATGGGGCCGCTTCAAAAAGAAAAGATTTGTGAAGCTGTTATCAACAGTCTCTTGCAATGCCTGTTTTAATCAAGCTGTGTTGAGCCAACTGCACTTTGACCTCCTCATGCCTTTGTTTGCTGTGTATGAATCATCCTCATCGTTTCTGCTTTCATCCTTTTGCTGATGGAAAAGATAGCAGGAAAATATTCCTCAGGATTGATTAACTAAGCTCTCACCTCATTGCTCCTGGTAAGTTTAAAGAGAACTGGAGGTTATAATCATCGCAGCCATGCACATTTCCATCTTCCATTTTATCACATCATGACTTTGCACTTAAAGGAGCACATAGCTCTGATAAAGCAACCATCCCCTCTCCAGCCAGTGCCAAGAAAGTTGTGGATAGCAACAGTGTGCTGTGAAGCCCCTTTCAGTAAGTGTGGCTTTATAAAAGTGCTGGGTTGAAATCTGTGCTTGGTTCCCTTCAGAGTGGGCTGTAGGTGTGGTAGGAACTGAATGCCTGGGAAATTCACAGATCTGGCTTTGTTCTTCAAGGACAGCACTCACGGCAGGCATATGAGCCTGGAAAAGGACTACAGAGCCAGAAGGGTGGCTGAGGGAAAAGCACAGTGTTTCAGGACAAACTGGGAAAGAAATGTCACAGGCGTCTCAGAAATCACTCTTCTCTAAGACTTGGAGGTGCAAACTCAAGTGTAAGAGACAAATTTAATTCAATCATGACAAACCTCATCTCAGATGAGGGATGAGTGCAGGAGTCTGCCTGGAATACCTGTGATAAGAAAAACTCTTAACTGAGGAAACGCAATCTGCACTTCAGGAACCAGAGTGTCTACTCTGTCCCATGGAACCAGTGGTACAGTTCTTGACACAAAGCAGCCTCAGAAGGAAAGACACCTAGCAGGGCATGAGGGCTCTCATCAATCTCCTCTGGTGTTTCCAGCCTCCACTCATAGCCCAGGAGCTCAGATCTGACCATTACCCTGCTTCCTTTAAACTGTGTTGCAGAATTAAAGACGATTGTGTGGGGCAGAACACGAAGGCACAGGAGCTGTAGTCTGTTTGCAGCAGAGAGACCTGGGTTCCTTTGTGAGAGCTCCAAGTCCAGCTGGGGGATCCAGGTGCTCCTGGACTGCAGGGTGGCAGAGCAGGGGCCTTAAGAGAAGCCACTGGTACTGAAAAGAGACATTTTGGATGGAAAAGGGAACTGTTTGAATGAAGGTCTTGTACAGTTTATATGGTGTTGCTTCTTTAGGGAAAGCAACTGATGAGAAGGGGATTTTGTAAAGGTTTAAGGATATCTGGTTTTACATTCTTCCTTTTTTTGAGCTTCCTGTAGTGACACCAATGAGATAGGCTGCTAGATCTGATGGAGCATTGATTCCATCTCCTGGTCACCAAATGAAAGTCTGTGGAGTAAGATTTTACAGCCACTGTGAAGCTGTGAAAGCTTCTAAGCTGTAAAGCAGAACAGAAAGGAATTATAAAGAACAAATACATGAAGTGTGGGTTTTTTTTTCCTCCCCCAGAGTCTAAAGGTGAAGTTGTACAAATATCAGGAACTAATTAAGCTGACTATGTGATATTTAGTTATCTTAGATCCTAGGAGAAGAATTGATTTCTGTTGCACTGAATTAAATTACATTTTCATACTGATTGACACAAGCAGACTTTCCTTCTACTTGTCTTGCAAAAGTAACAATTATCTGGTTCCAGTTCTTGAAATTCAGCTGCTGAACGCTTGCAGTGATGCTATTTTAACGCTGTACTGATGAACAAACACTTTGTCTGGAGGTAATGTTTTGCTGAAGGATCTTCCACTCACATTTCACCACTTTTTGAACTAGCTGCACTTTTTAAAAGGGCATTCTTTTTCCTAAGTGAAATTTGTACAAATATTCTCTATTGTTAACGGCTTCCAGGTGCAGAAGCTTTTTGTAACAGAAGTTTGCTTCCATCTTCAACTGCAATCAGCTTTTAAAACTAAGTTGGTGCCTGGAAACCAAGCAGTACCACGTTTGAGTTCCATGGCCCCTTTGCATCTCCCTGACAACAAACAAGCAGCTTCAGGAATGTGAGCCTTGGATAATGGTTTCTTATCTGATCAACCCTAAGTTCAAGGCAGTGTGGCACTGCTACTGCTTGGCAGTGGTGCCACCCTGCAGGTATTTACTGGAGATGATTATTCATTGCTGTGCTTCAGAGACAGGAAAAGGTGCTGTAGGTGTCTAGCTGATGTCCAGTTCTCCTCACTGCCAAGTTGCAGGCAGCTCCTGGAAGGGATCTTCCAGCACATCGCCATGGCACATGCTAGTTCTTTTGCTGTGGATGACTCAGGAAGATACAGAATTTGAGATGCTGTTAAAGAAAAGGATCCTTGGTTCTGACCTTTTGCTGTAAGGACAGTTGGAGTTTTTAATCTCTGAATGCCAGCTCCATAAACAGTCCATACCCCTCCTTCGGTAGAAAGTGAAAGGATGCTTCTATCTGCAGATGAACTTGCCAGTGTCAGGGAAAGACAACGAGGATGCAGTTCACTTCTCTGAAGGCAGTCCTAACTTAAAAGACCTTTAAGATCATCAAGTCCAACCATTCCCTGACTCTACCAAGGCTGAAGCTAAACCATGGCCCTCAGCACCACATCTCTGCACCTCCAGGGATGGGAATTCAACCACCTCCCTGGGAAGCCCACTCCAGTGTTTGAGAACTCTTTCAGTCAAGAACCTTCTTCTAAGATCCAATCTAAACCACCCCTGGTGCAACCTGAGGCCATTTCTTGTTAGAGTGAGGGCCCCAAACCTGAACCCAGGACTCAAGGCGTGGCCTCACTAGTGTTGAGGACAGATGGGCAATCACTGCCCTGGTTCTGCTAGCCACGCTAGTGCTGATCCAGGCCAGGATGCTGTTGGCCCTCTTGGCCACCTGGGAAGGCAGCTGGTTCATCTTCAGCCATCTGTCAACCAAAACCCCTGAGTCTTTTTCTGCCAGGCAGCTTTCAGGCACTCTGCCTCGAGCCTGGAGAATTCATGAGGTTGTTATGACCCTTGGTCTTGTTGAATTTCATACAACTGACCTCAGCCCATTGATCCAGCCTCTCCAGGTCCCTCTGTAGAGCCTTCCTGCCCTCAAGCAAATCAACACTCCCTTCCAACTAAGTGTCATCTGCAAACTTACTGAGGATGCCCTCAATCCCCTCATCCAGATCATGTATAGGAAGTTAAAATGTTATCTTGGTATCTTGATGGACTTCTCTTGATCTCGTAAGACAATCTGAGAAGCCCCTGGATTCCTAAGGAAAGCAGGCACACCTGAAACTGCCTGAGGTTTCTGCTCTGAATATTTTTCTGCGTGCCTGATTCTTTTCACTCACTCTCACTTCTCATGGATTCCTGGTGATTTCTGTAATGGAAATTGCATGTGGCATGTCTTTCACACTCATGGGCTTATCAAGGTAAAGCTGACAAATTCCCTCTTCTCAGCCTCTGACTGCATGACAACTTGTACTAAGTCTTGGCTGTTTCCAGACAGCCAATGGCTTCTGCTTCCTACATGACCTAAGATGCTTAGTTACACTGATAAAGTGCCTGCCACAGGGCCCTGGGGTTAAGTGCTGCTCAAAATATACCCAAAGCGAGACGGAACTGGCACAAGAAATAAAGATGAAAGGAAGAAAGGAAAGTTCAGGCTAGGCTCAAGCACTGTGAAGAGCTTGGTCACCTTTTGAGGCACACTGCATGCGTTCAAGCTTTGGATGGCAGACAGATGTGAATGCGCCCAGTTCTCTTGGGTCAGGTGCTGTGCCTGCCTTCTTCCCAAAGTTTTAGGTACTTTTTCTAAGCACCATGAAGAATTTGGGATACAGAAACTTGTGCACAAATACTTCACAGAAAAACTTCACTGTAATGGGTGAGAATTGCTTGAGCCAAGGGAGAAAGTGTAAGGCCATGTCCTCGCTTCCCTTTTGCAGCAGAGATGCACACATCCATCCAGTTCTCTGCTTCATAGAAGGTCTGATGGATGTAGGGCAAAGGGAGGTTGTGGCTGCTCCCGCCCTGGAGGTGTTCAAGGCCAGGTTGGACGAGGCCTTGAGTAACCTGTGCTAGTGGGAGGTGTCCCTGCCTATGGCAGGGGGGTGGAACTAGATGATCCTTGAGGTCCTTTCCAACCTTACCATTCTATGATTCTATGAAAACTCCTGACTGGATACTGGGGACAGCCTCTATGCCAGGGGTAGGGACTCTTAACCAAGGTATGCCACAAGGAAGTGGAGGGGAGAAATTAGCCTCATTTCCTCAGCAACAATTGAAGCCCACATCCTCTGGAGACTGCCTTGAATAAACTGTCTCCAGCATGCTGAGCAGACTCTTCAGAAGTCACTGTGATTCTGCAGCCTATCCTAGCAATGCACACACTGCTGGTTTCCCCCAAGGTATTTCCATTACACAAGTCACCTCAAACTTTGAATGAAAACCCACATTCTACAGTGTGCACTATCTCACATGCTCTGTGGTCAGGGGGAGGAGCTGCACAAAACTCCATTTCCATGGCAATGGCAAACAGTAAATTCATCTGGCTTTTTTTTTTTTTTTTTTTTTTTTTTTTCAATTTTGCAAGGCCTTCATTTACTAGCTAGCTACTGGAGTAACTGCATAGTTTGGAGACAGTGCTCCTTAAAATACTGAATTGGGCATGGCTGAGGGCACTGGGGTTGTTCAGTCTGGGGAAAAGGAAGCTGAGGGGACACATCATTGCTCTCTATAGTTCCTGAAAGGAGGTTGATATCAGGTGAGTGTGGGTCCCTTCTCCCTAGGAACAAGTGATAGGACAAGAGGAAATGGCCTCAAGTTGCATCAGGGGAGATTTAGATTGGATACCAGAAGAAAATTCTTGACTGAAAGGATTCTCAAAGACTTGGACAGACTCCCCAGGGAGGGGATTGAATTCCCATCCCTGGAGGTGTTTCAAAGAGGCAGAGATGTGGTGCTGAGGGACATGGTTTAGCACCAGACTTGGCAAAGTTAGAGAATGGTTGGACTTTGTGATCTTGAAGGCCTTTTCCAACCAAAACAATTCTATGGTAAGATTTACATTATGTAAAGGTTGGCTGAAAAAAAACTTTATACTCACTTGGTTTATTGTTTCTAAGCACTGCAGAAAGAGGTTAAAAGGCTCTATCAATTTGCAGCTGTTCTCTTCCATAACAACCTGTCACTCCTATCCCATCTTTATCCCAAATAATGTTCATTAAGGCAGAACACCCCTTCATTTGTGAAGGCTGAAATAAATGCTCTAAGATATAATTTGAAAAAAATATCTCCTGGATTCACTGACAAAGACTTCTTGTTCACTTCATTCCTTCACTTTGGGTAGTTTACATCAAATCAGTGTAAAGTTATTTCCTCTGTTACTAAAAATGACTCCAGTTCCCCTTCACAGAGGAATGTATAGAGATAAAAAGTTCTACTTCGTAGGACTAAAGTTTGTAAGACCCATTAACAAATGCAAGGTGTTTGCAGATGGTGTTGATAAAAACCCTTCAGTACTGGCATAAGCAGAAAGGGCAGAAATAAATGAGGTAGAAAGGACATACTAACAATACCAAAATAGCCTTCAAAGATCAAGAGGTTGCAGCTGAGACAGATGAATAATGGTGGAAGCACAAGCTGCTGATGCAAAGCCAGAAGAGAAATGATGGCTACAAAGATGACAGCAGCCCTCCCTGAAATTTAACAACTTATATGGCCTCTCTGAGAGCAGATCCAGCTTGCAATCTGTTGCTTTTATTCTCACACCAACATTAGGCACGGGGCAGGGGTGGCCACTGACTTTTTGGATGGGGGCATAGGGAGGGGGTTCACAGAGCAAAGCAAGCAGTCTTTCTCCTGCCCTAAACTATCCTCCAACCCGCTTGCTCTTAGTCTGCTCAACCAATTTCAAAGTAGCACTCAAGGACTAAATTCCCACTCGATATAATTGAGAAAGGCTGTAGGGGTTTACTGCTATCATTGTTTAGCAGTTATTTTTCCTGAAGCTGCAATTATCACTGCCAATGCAATTCAGTGGGTAATGGAGGAAGTCAGGACAGTGCATGCTTCAAAACCTCTCAGGTGCTACCTAGCCACGACACTTATTTGTGAGGCTCCCTCTCTGCTCTTCCATTGCTGCAGGCAGAATAAAACCCATGAGCTCTGCCTTGTTTAAACCTCTAGCCCAGCTTTTACCGTGCATTTGTAGGAGCTGGGAAGACTGTGGGGGGAGGAGGAGGGAAACAAATTAAAAAGTTAAAGAAGGGTAATTACAGAACAAAGGCAAGAGGTCTGCACTCACTAATCTAGCCCTCAGGGGAGCTGATGAAGCGCCAAAGGAATCAGACAGTTACAGTCCTCGGCTGTTAGCATCTGCGTTATGGACAAAGAAAAGATTTTTACACCAAGATTGTGGGTCTTGCGGGTCACTTGTCTCTCACTCACTTGGGGCTGAAGGTACGGAGGTGCTTCCAGTTTTTCCCTTGAGGTTATCGCTCAGAATCTGGATCCCAATCTTGAACAGAAGATGCTACAATGACAGTAAGGCACCCTCTGAAGATTTCACCCAGTCCCCCCTGAAATATTTTAACTTCAGTTTCTGGTCAGTTACATTCTACATATAAAGAGTTATTAAATGTGTTAATACATTCTTCATGAAGTCATAAAATCCAACAGACCAGCAAGTTGTTTCTGCTTGTGGCTTGTAACAATCTGCAGCATTTAGAACCATCTAGAGATGTGGCATATGTGATAACACTTCATGCTCATTGATTAACCTCAGATAGCCCACCGGAGAATGTTGAATCGTAGTTTTATTACTCAGTGGCCATGAATTTATTTCCACTTCCCATCTAGCCAAACACAAGGGATTGTTGTTTAGCTTCAGTAGCAATTAATTGCTGCTATTGAATCAAAAGAAAACTCAGAACCGGGCAGGAACACGTACAACAAACAAACCTACCACAAACCTTCTGATGAAGAAGAAAACATTGGGCAAGGAAAATCTGCCACCATTGGGAAAAAAAGGGCTTGGTAAAGCAAAGGCAAATTTCCTATCAAACTTACTGAGAGCATGAAAAAGTAATGAATATCTGGGATTAAAGCTGCAAAATACAGAGTGTAATTATTTCGTACGCCCTGCTTGTTCCTAGCCAATACTAGAGTGTGAGGTTCCTTTTATCAATTAAACAGGTACATTCACGATGCAAAACTAATTAAGTGGAACAAGTTTGGACGGGATTCGTCGCTTTGTCCTGGCGCCAGCCTGCAGTGTGCTGATGCAAGTCTGCCACCAAGCGGTACAACCAGAGAGAGCTTGGCAAAGCGCAGATCCTCTCGCTCAAGCCTGTTAAACAGAGGGGACCTGGTGCCCCCTGCAATGCCACCTTTTTATCTCTAAATACCAAGTGATGAATAGCGATGTGCCACCGAGTGGCAGAATCACCTCTTGACCTGCTGGCCACGCTTCTTTTGATGCAGCCCAGGATATGATTAGCCTTCTGGGCTGCAAGTGTATGCTGTTGGCTCACGTCCAGCTTCTCATCCACCAGTACTCCCAAGTCCTTTTCCGCAGAGCTGCTCTCAATTTCATCACCCCTCAGCCTGTATTGATATCTGGAATTTTCCAAACCTAGGTGTTGGACCTTGTACTTGGCCTCCTGCACCCGGTTCTCCAAGCCTGTCCAGGTCCCTCTGGATGGCATCCATCCCATCCTTCAGTCNGCTCATTGATTAACCTCAGATAGCCCACCGGAGAATGTTGAATCGTAGTTTTATTACTCAGTGGCCATGAATTTATTTCCACTTCCCATCTAGCCAAACACAAGGGATTGTTGTTTAGCTTCAGTAGCAATTAATTGCTGCTATTGAATCAAAAGAAAACTCAGAACCGGGCAGGAACACGTACAACAAACAAACCTACCACAAACCTTCTGATGAAGAAGAAAACATTGGGCAAGGAAAATCTGCCACCATTGGGAAAAAAAGGGCTTGGTAAAGCAAAGGCAAATTTCCTATCAAACTTACTGAGAGCATGAAAAAGTAATGAATATCTGGGATTAAAGCTGCAAAATACAGAGTGTAATTATTTCGTACGCCCTGCTTGTTCCTAGCCAATACTAGAGTGTGAGGTTCCTTTTATCAATTAAACAGGTACATTCACGATGCAAAACTAATTAAGTGGAACAAGTTTGGACGGGATTCGTCGCTTTGTCCTGGCGCCAGCCTGCAGTGTGCTGATGCAAGTCTGCCACCAAGCGGTACAACCAGAGAGAGCTTGGCAAAGCGCAGATCCTCTCGCTCAAGCCTGTTAAACAGAGGGGACCTGGTGCCCCCTGCAATGCCACCTTTTTATCTCTAAATACCAAGTGATGAATAGCGATGTGCCACCGAGTGGCAGAATCACCTCTTGACCTGCTGGCCACGCTTCTTTTGATGCAGCCCAGGATATGATTAGCCTTCTGGGCTGCAAGTGTATGCTGTTGGCTCACGTCCAGCTTCTCATCCACCAGTACTCCCAAGTCCTTTTCCGCAGAGCTGCTCTCAATTTCATCACCCCTCAGCCTGTATTGATATCTGGAATTTTCCAAACCTAGGTGTTGGACCTTGTACTTGGCCTCCTGCACCCGGTTCTCCAAGCCTGTCCAGGTCCCTCTGGATGGCATCCATCCCATCCTTCAGTCTTATTGACCACACCACTCAGCTTGGTATCATCTGCAAACTGGCTGAGGGTGCCTCAGTCTTGCTGTCTGTATCACTGATAAAGATACTGAACAGCACTTGGTCCCAGTACAGACCCCTGGGGGCCACCACTTGTCACCCATATCCATCTAGGCATCAAGCTGTTGACCACTACCCTTTGTACGTGATCAACCAGTTCCGTATCCCCTGGACAGTCCACCCATCAAATCCATACCACTCCAGCTTAGAGAGAAGAGTGTTGTGGAGGAGTGCCATTTCCTCTTGCTCCATCACTNTTGGGCAAGGAAAATCTGCCACCATTGGGAAAAAAAGGGCTTGGTAAAGCAAAGGCAAATTTCCTATCAAACTTACTGAGAGCATGAAAAAGTAATGAATATCTGGGATTAAAGCTGCAAAATACAGAGTGTAATTATTTCGTACGCCCTGCTTGTTCCTAGCCAATACTAGAGTGTGAGGTTCCTTTTATCAATTAAACAGGTACATTCACGATGCAAAACTAATTAAGTGGAACAAGTTTGGACGGGATTCGTCGCTTTGTCCTGGCGCCAGCCTGCAGTGTGCTGATGCAAGTCTGCCACCAAGCGGTACAACCAGAGAGAGCTTGGCAAAGCGCAGATCCTCTCGCTCAAGCCTGTTAAACAGAGGGGACCTGGTGCCCCCTGCAATGCCACCTTTTTATCTCTAAATACCAAGTGATGAATAGCGATGTGCCACCGAGTGGCAGAATCACCTCTTGACCTGCTGGCCACGCTTCTTTTGATGCAGCCCAGGATATGATTAGCCTTCTGGGCTGCAAGTGTATGCTGTTGGCTCACGTCCAGCTTCTCATCCACCAGTACTCCCAAGTCCTTTTCCGCAGAGCTGCTCTCAATTTCATCACCCCTCAGCCTGTATTGATATCTGGAATTTTCCAAACCTAGGTGTTGGACCTTGTACTTGGCCTCCTGCACCCGGTTCTCCAAGCCTGTCCAGGTCCCTCTGGATGGCATCCATCCCATCCTTCAGTCTTATTGACCACACCACTCAGCTTGGTATCATCTGCAAACTGGCTGAGGGTGCCTCAGTCTTGCTGTCTGTATCACTGATAAAGATACTGAACAGCACTTGGTCCCAGTACAGACCCCTGGGGGCCACCACTTGTCACCCATATCCATCTAGGCATCAAGCTGTTGACCACTACCCTTTGTACGTGATCAACCAGTTCCGTATCCCCTGGACAGTCCACCCATCAAATCCATACCACTCCAGCTTAGAGAGAAGAGTGTTGTGGAGGAGTGCCATTTCCTCTTGCTCCATCACTTCTTACTATTGAGAAGACATGGACACCCACCTGGCTCCCTTTCAGGGACTTGTAGAGAGCAAGAAGCCTCCTTTTCTCCAGACTAAATGACCTCAGTTCCCTCAGCCACTCCTCACCAAACCCTTTACCAACTTCGTTGCCCTTCTCTGGACCCACTCCAGCAGCTCAATGTCTACCTTCTAATTAACACAACTATGTAAACCTTCCTCGGGCAAAGTGACTCCAGAGCTCACTGAGACTAATGGTCTCTACCTAGTAGGTTAAACCACCATATAGAGGTCCAGAGGATCAGATTTAGTGGTCTTCAACATCTCAGTGGCAGAGAAGTGGGTATCAGACAGCAGTAGAATGGAAACCTCTTTTCAGTGTCTTAAAAATGATGAAGTTGACTTAGATGAGGTTTTAATTAAATTTACCTTTTCCTTTTGTCTGCTCTTCAGTCTTCTTAACGCAGCTTGCCAGGCTTCTCCAATTTACAGATGGCTTTTCTAATAATTAATTGGACAATTAAGTATAACTTAGTAATTATTTATCAAGTATGCTAATTATGCAAATATCTGCAGATCTAAAATAGACCCACACTGAATGAATTTATTAAACAGGTATTGCTATGGATATTATAGAACTGCTCTCTTCACTCACCCCAAATATCTGAAAGGCAACTGTTAGGGTTGTGTTTCCTTTCACAGACTTGAGAAATGTGTTGTGGAATGAAATCACTGTACTGACTGGAGACTCAAAAGCCCTTGATGACTTTTTTTTTAGAACACAGTCAAAATGCTTTAGAAAATTTTGTGACACCTCCAGGCTGCTTGATATCAGTATTCATATGAAGGAAGTTGTAGGGAACATCACAGCCAGCAATGCAAGCTCCCTCTGGCAGGTTTGTTCAGTGTACTAAATTTTCTACGCTGCTTTGTAGGTGTAACCCTAATTCTGAACATCTCCATTCTCCCATACTTTTCTCTCTTTTAAAGTGAGAAATTTAAAGTGAGTAGTTCAGATACCAGCATGAGCCTAGAGTCCTAACACAGTAGAGAAGAGGGAGGTGGGGGCATGGATCATTGCCAGCAAAAGAGGATCAGGTGAGGCCATGCCAACACTGATTCCATCACAGGTTGGCATGCAGCAGCCTATTAATGCTGAAAGGTCTGTAGAACATCCTTTTCATGTATCTCAAACTCTACCAATGAGCCATAAAACATCCCATAATTTAAGATGGTGCCTCTTAAGATTTTTTTGTAACAGTGAAGCCTACAGAAGACGCAGCAGAGAAGAGCGAACAGGCACATAAAAGGTCTTGGAGACCTGCATGCAGTGGGCTAGCTCATTTTTCTCTGTTAATTAGCTCCTCCCAGCAGCTAGCTTGTTTCAGGAATTGAGTGACTTTCTTTGCTACATGTTAAGACATATCCTAAACCACTCCTGAAAAGGAATCCAGAGAAAATAAAAGCAGGAATTTCTCATCAGGCTTACCAGTTCAGCTACACCAGATAAGCTGGCAGTTCTGCACAGTGTAGAATCAGCCACGGTATCAAATAATCCTTTCTGCTCTTCCTTTTGTAGATGAACTTTCCTTGTAATTCACTGGGTTTGTGCCTGTTCTATCATTTCTTTTTTGAGAGCACCTCTCTCAAAACATGACCAAAACTTCATGTGTTGGTCTCCTTGTTGTCTGACTGGACTGATGCTTAGGCTGCTGTGAAACACCATGTCATTTTGGACTCAATTCATGGCAGTAGCTCATGCTCTGAAAGAGCAAACACAGAAGGAAGACCAATTTTAATTGCAATGACCTTGGGCTGAACAATTCTTGTTTCCATGCTCTGTTCTTTGGTCTTCATTTGTAATACCTGTACCAATCCAGAGTACACTATTGCTTCATATAGAGAACCAAGAAACTCATAGAGTCTGGGGCTGTTTGGCCTGGAGAAGGCTCTGGAAAGACCTTCTAAGCTGCCTTCCAGTACCTGAAGGAGGCTACAAGAATGCTGGGGAGAGACTTTTTACAAGGGCTTGTAGTGACAGGACAAGAGGGAATGGATCGAAACTTGAGGAAGGTATACTTAGAGTGGATATCAGGAAGAAATTCTTTATAGTGAGGTGGTGAGACACTGGAACAGGTTGCTCAAGGAGGTCATGGATGCTCCCTCCCTGGAAGCCAGGTTGGATGAGGCGTTGAGCAACCTGGTCTAGTGGGAGATGTCTGTTATGGAGGGGTATTAATTGATGCAAGATAATATTTTTCCAAAATTAATATTGTTTATTAATTTTGATATTCAGAACTCTCAACACCTCGACCACTAATTTTAATAATACTTTGCATGGTCATGAATATTAATAAACAATATTGATTTTGGAAAATCATATCTTGCATCAATTAATTCCCCTTCACGTCAGGGACTCACAGGGCCACCAGCCCACACAGTCAGTGGAGAACACCTTGAGTCCTGAGTCCAGTTTTGGGGACCTCACTACTAAAAGGACATTGAGGGGCTGGAGCATATCCAGAGAAGGGCAACAAAGCTGGTGAAGGGTGTGGATGACAGGTCTGGTGAGGAAAGGCTGAGGGAACTGCAGCTGCTTAGTCTGGAGAAAAGGAGGCTGAGGGGGAGACCTTCTGGATCTCACAACTCCCTGAAAGGAGGTGGAAGCCAGGTGGATGTTGGTCTCCCTAGTAACAAGTGATAGGAGAAGAGCAAATGGCCTCAAGTTACACCAGGGGAGATTTAGGGTGGACATTAGAAGAAACTTGTTGATTGAAAGGGTTCTCAAAGGCCGGAACAGGCTCCCCAGGGAGGTGGCTGAAACCTCACCTCTGTTTCAAAGAGGCAGGTAGTTTCAAAGGGGCTGGCCCCAGTTTCACTGGAGGGAGCCAGAGCCCTGAAGGACTATGGGGAGATGTCTCATGGGCGCAGGGCCGGTGTGTGGTGCAGCTGTAATGGCAGCAGCATCTCCAGCAGCCTTAGAAGCAGCAAGGCTGGCAGGACACAGAGGTGTGACTGACCCCCAGAGAAGGCCTAGACAGAGTTTGATCCAATATGCCTGCTTCTGAGTACATGTTTTCAAAACAGTTGAGTTTCCTTTGTGATAGTTATGGCCTGGCTTTCTCTTTTCTTTTGTCTTTTCTTTT